>PVJI01009186.1:0-66879 GCA_004026765.1 Micronycteris hirsuta
TTTTGAGAATTTATGCACACCTGAATGTCAATAAAGCCTTGTTGTGTATTTTTTAAAAACGACATTTTCCAGCCCATTCTCCTCTCCATTCATAGCACACGGTCTCTCCTTCTGCTTCCCAGATTGAAAGAGACCATTGGAGAGGAGCTCCTGCCAAGTCCTGCCTCTCATTGATCTCTGTCTGCGTTTCTCTGGCCTCCGTTTCCTCCTGGTTAAAGAAGAGGAGACATTCTTCCTTTTATCCAGGGCCAATCTCTCTATCTCTGACCTGGATTTTATCACCTCCCATCTGCTCAGGAACTCTGTTGCATTAATCATCCCTCTTTATGTCAACCTCTCTCTTCATACCAATGTATAGTCATGTTCGGAATGTCTTATTTTGAAAATAAATAAACAAGCAGAAACCCTGTTTTGATTGCACTTCACTGCCTCTCATTCACAGCTGAGCTTGGAGGTTTTCTACATTTGCCTCCCATTTCCCCTTCTGCCTTCATGGTGGGTTCTGAACTGATCACTTCACTGAAACTACTCTTCCAAAGATTTAAAAAAGAAAAGATTTAATTTATTTATTTTTAGACAGAGGGAGAAAGGGAGAGAAATATCAATGTGTGGTTGCCTCTTGTGCACCCCTAATGGGGACCTGGCTGGCAACCCAGGCATGTACCCTGACTGGGAATTGAACCAGTGACCTTTTGGTTTGCAGGTCAGCACTCAATCCACTGAGCCACACCAGCCAGGACGAAATCTTATTTAATTTTAATGTATTTAAATTTACAAAGCCACATGTGGCTAGTGGCTATGGTATGAGCCAACGCAATTTTAGAGCATGGGTGACAAAGAAGAAAAAAAGTAAAGGGATAAAAGTAAAAGATAATTTCTTATGGTGATAAGGGCAGTGAAGATGCTCTCTAGAGTGATTGAGAGTGACTTTGGAAAGAGTTTAGGTTGCATGGTGAGAGAAGACTCCTCTGTGGAGGTAATGTCTGACTTGATATCTGAATTACCTGGAGCCAGGCATGTGGCCATCTGAGGGAAGAGGATCCCCAGGAGAGAGAACAGCAGGGGCAAAGGCCTGGAGACAGAAATGAACTTGGTGCATTTGATGAACAGAAGTCATGTGTGGCTGTGGCATAGTGGCGGTTAGTATGCACTAGAGGAAGGTGGCTATGACAGTGATGATCCAGGCCTGATTAGTCAACTTATTGTTAATATTTCTACCCGAGAGTTCCACAGGTATTTCAAACTCTGCTTACTATCTGCCGAACATTTAAAATTGTGTCTCCTCTTTGCTTCCTGTCTCAGGAAGTGGCACCACCGTTTGACCTGCAACTCACTCTCCATTCTCCCTCACTCTACCTTTCTGTCAGTTGCCAAGTTCTGTCATTGTCTCTTCTAAATAGTTCTAGAACATGTCTGCCTCTCCACATCTGTGTGGGATTAAAATTTTTTTTATTTTTCAAATTACAGTTGATGTACAGTATTATATTAGTTTCCGGTATACCACTCAGTGATCAGACATTCTATAACTTACAAAGGCATTACCCTGATAAATCTAGTGCCCATCTGACACAGTTACCACAGTATTGTCGTCTGTCTTCCCTATGCTGCACTTTATATCGCCATGATGATTCCATAACTACCAATTTGTAATTCTTAATCCCTTCACATTTTTCAACCATCTCCCTACCCACCTCCCATCTGGCAGGTGTCAAAATGTTTTCTGTGTTTGTGAGTCTGCTTCTGATCAACTTTTTTGTTTAATTTGTTTTCTAGATTCCACATGTAAGTGAAATCGTATGGCATTTGTCTTTTTCTGTCTGACTTATTTCACTCAACACAGTACCCTCTAGGTCCATCCATGTTGTGGCAGATGGCAAGATTTTATATGCACCACTTTTTCTTTATCCATTTTCAATCGATGGACACTTAGGTTGCTTCCATATCTTGGCTATTGTAAATAATGCTGCAATGAACATATAAATGCATATATCTTTTTGATTTAGTGTTCTGGGTTTATTTGGATAAATACCAGAAGTGGAATTGCTGGGTCCTTGGTTGTTTCTTGTTATAGCCTTTATTTTTTTTAGTTGTTAATCTTTATTTATTTACAAATCACATACACATATCCTTCTGTATTGTACAATATATTGCAAAACCTCCAAAGAAGCTTCTAAGCTTCTATCATTAATTTCGTGATATTAATTTCTACATCACTGAAAACACAGAAATTTTTCTTCATGTTGTCATTGAAAACATGTCTTGCTAATTGTGATGGATTTATACTATCTTATCTTTTTCCCACCCTTTCCTTTATTTTATTATTTTTTTATTTTATTTTTAATTTCTATTGAATTTTGGGGGGTGACATTGGTTAATAAAATTATATAGGTTTCAGGTGTACAGTCCTATAATACATCATCTGTGTATTGTATTGGGGTGGTGAACACATAATATAGCTATCATTTTAAAGTCTATTTTGTCTGGTAAAAGTATTGCTACCCCAACTTTTTTCCCATTTTCATCATGAAGTATCTTTTTCCATCCCTTTACTTTCAGTTTGTATATGTCTTTCCATCTGAAGAGAGTCTCTTATAGACAGCATCTGTATGGGTCTTTTTTAAAAAAATCCATTCAGCCATCATATGTCTTGATTGGAGCATTTAATCCACTTGCATTTAAAGTAATTGCTGATAGATATATGTTTATTGCCATTTTATTCATATTTTTATGTTATTTTCTTCTTAAAGAAGATCCTTTAATGTTTTTTGTAATACTGTTTTGGTGGTGATGAACTTCTGTAGCTTTTTCTTGTCTGGGAAGCTCTTTATCTGTCCTTCAGTTCTAAATGATAGCTTTCTGGGTAGAGCAATCTTGGTAGCAGGTCCTTGCTTTTCATCACTTTGAATATTTTGTGCCAATCCTTTCTGGCCTGCAAAGTTGCTGTTGAGAAATCAACTGGAAGTCTTATGGGAGATCCCTTGTAGATAACTAACTGCTTATCTCTTGTTGCTTTTAAGATTCTTTCTCTGTCTTTAACTTTTGACACTTTAATTATGATTGGTATTTGGTATTTTGGTATTTTAATTATGATAATATTTTGATAATAATTATGATAAAATAATTATAATTATTTTACTCATAATTAAAATACCAAAAATTAAAAGTGTCTTGGTTGGTACTCTCTGCGCTTCTTGGATTTGTATGTCTGCTTTCTTTACCAGGTTAGGAAAGTTTTCCATTATTTTTTTTTTCAAAAAGGTTTTCAATTCCTTGCTCCTTCTGGCACCTCCATGATGCAAATGTTGGTATGCTTGACGTTGTCCCAGAGATTCCTTAAATTATTCTCATTTTTTTGGATTCTCCTTCTCTTTCTGCTTCTCCTTCTTCTGCCTCTCCTTCTCCTTTTTCTTCTCCTCTTCCTCCTTCTTGCTGTTCTGATTGGATGTTTTCTGCTTCCTTATCTTTCAGATTGCTGATTTGATCCTCTACTTCATCTATTCTACTGTTGATCCCCTACAATGTATTCGTCATTTCAATTGTTGTGTTCTTAGTTTCTGACTAGTTCTTTTTCATGGTTTCTATCCTTATGTTTCTTATCTTTTTGTTGACATTCTCACTAGTGTTCATCTACTCTTCCCCTTTGAGCATCCTTATAACCAGTGTTTCGAACTCTGCATCTGGTAGATGGCTTATTTCCATTTTATTTAGTTCTTTTTCTGGAGATCTGTTCTTTCATTTGAAACATTTCTTTGTCTCCTCACTTTGGCTGCTTTCCTGTGTTTGTTTCTATGTATTGGATAGAGTTGCTAGGTATCCCAGTCTTGGTATGTGGGC
The DNA here is from genome assembly GCA_004026765.1 of Micronycteris hirsuta. Lineage (NCBI taxonomy): Eukaryota > Metazoa > Chordata > Mammalia > Chiroptera > Phyllostomidae > Micronycteris > Micronycteris hirsuta. The sequence goes on from PVJI01009186.1 coordinate 3,835, forward strand.
TGTGTGTACTCTCCTGTTGTAGTTGAGCCTTGATTGCTGTTGTCACATCAGTGGGAAGGATTGACCCCCAGGCTGATCTGCTTTGAGGACTGGCTGCTACTACAGTGGAGGAACTGCTGTGCAGGGGCCGAATGCACAAAGCAGGACTCACTTCAGCAGGTCTCTGGTGCCTGCTGAGTCTGCCCCTTGAGCATCTGCACATGGAGGTGGTTGGGTGGTGCTCCATTGTGGTCTGACGCTGTCCATCATGTATGCTGGCTCTGGGGCCTCCTGGTTGGTACAGGTGAAGATTAACTGCTGTCTGTGCCCTGCTCTGGGGTCACCTGGCATGAGCTCTGGAGTGATCTGAAGGTGGCTGCTACTTGTACTGGGCTTGGAGGTGCTTGGAAGGGGCCAAGCTGTGAACCAAAGCCAGCTGCTGCTAGTGCTGGGCCTGGGGTCACTTAGCAAGAAGTACAAGGCACACCAAAGCCAGATGCTGCCTATTTGGGGTTTGTGAACCTTTGAGAGGTTTTAAGAAAATCCACAACATGAGCCAGGACAGGCCATTTGTAAGGAAAAGCCACAGGAAACAGCTTGGGTGGGCCCACAGATTGGGTGGAGTGGAGTCTCAGAATCACCAGTGTTAGCCATGTTGCTGGAGACTCAGGTATGGTGTCTACCTGCTGGTTCTGTGACGGGAAGGCTCAGCAAAGAACAATGGCCTTTGCCAACAGTTCTCTTAGGGAGAAAGCTGCCCCTCAAACCATTGTCCCAAAGCCAGATGATTCAGTAATAGGTCCCTGGTGCCTTTCAAGCTGCTGCTCTAGTGCTGGAGCTCGGAGGGCCCTTTAAGAGGGATGCCTAGGACTCCAGGAGCCCTTCGTGTCACTCAGCCACACTCCTTGCTGGTTTTCTCAGCCAGAAGTTATGGGGCTTCTTTTCCCAGCTTTGGGGATCTGTGCTGGGACCGTTGCTTCTCAGGGGGGACCTCTGCAGCTGAGATATCCCTCCTGATTTTTGATGACCACAAATGGGCATGGGAACAGCTCTTTCGGTGTCTCTGCCCCTCCTACCAGTGTCTGTGTGGCCTCTTTACATTCTTAGTTATAGGACTTCTGTTCCACTAGATTTCAGGAGGTTCTGAATGATGTTTTATCTGTAGGTTAGTTGTAATTTTGATGTGGTTGTGTGAGAATGGGAGTACTGCTTTTCACTACATTGCCATCTCGACCAGAAGCTGTGGGATATTTTCTTAATCCATAGACTCATAATGGTTTCTCTGACAAATCTGTTCTCCACATGGCAGCCAGGGTGATCATTCTGAAGGTCAAATACGCCCATGCCACTCTTTGGCTTGAATCTTACTGTGTTCCCAGTGACTCTCAGATTAAAGCACAGACTCTTTAACAAGAACTTACAAGGACCCTTCCTGCCAGCCTAATGTGCCCCGCTCAAACCTGTTTTCAGCAACTTGAAAATGATTCGCACTCTGTTCTTTGAGCATCTGTGACTAGTATGTCTTATGCATACGGTTTTCTTTGTTCCATCCTCCCCAGTCTTTAGATGACATCCTTGGGATATAGCTTAAGCATCACCTCCTCCAAGAAGCCTTCCATGACTCTGTAGCCCATGTTTGATGTCCTTTCCAGGCATTCTCAGTGCACTCTGAACTCACTTACTATGCCACACAGTAATTACCTGTTTGCAAATCTGTTGACTGCTTGAGAATAGGGATCATGTACCATGTTCACTGTTGTAGCCCCAGCATGTAGCACAATGCTGAGCAATAAGAAGATGCTCAATAAATATTTGCTAGATGATTAAAAATAAAATAACTTGGATTTAGTTATATTTATTAACAGTTACTTATTACCTTTATTTACTTACTTATTGCCTTTACTTATTTACTTATTACCTTTACTTATTACCTATTAATTTATTTAATAGATGGCATTTATTGAGCATGCTTAGCATTTTACTCTATCTCCTTTTCCACAGTCCATGAAGGTAGGCATTATCATCCTCATTTGCAAATTAAAAACCAAAGCCCCTGAGACTTTAGAGTAACTTGCCCAAAATTACACAACTGGGAGGTGACAAAGTCAAGAAAAAACCTGGGGCCACCTAAGTAAAAATCCATTTTAATCTCTATACCAGATACGCTGCACTTTCTGGATTTCCTTGTGCTCACAGAGGCTTCACAGAAGGCAACGGGTGTGTAACCGGAGAGCGGTCCTGCTAAAGTCAGAGTAACCCTGAACTGAGTCACTTTCCTGTACTTACAAAGTCAGCTTCCATTTGCTGGGGCTCAACACTAAGCTCTTTTCTTCAGTTTGGTTACTATATACCTCGGAAAGGTTTTCAGAGGGTAAGCCTCCTCTGGGGTGCTGACAGAACGCTGCCGCAGTGGGCTCCCGTGTCCCAGAGGGGCGTTGATTGGTGGTGTCCGCAGAGAGAGGGAAGCCAGGAGCCTGGGAACGGAGTTGTTGACCGTGCTCTGGCAAAAGGCACTTGCATTTTCTTTGTGATCACTAATCCATATAGGGAGTGACCTTTTTTCATCATATTTCAGGAACTGCCACACGGAACTGTGATCCTAGGGTTTACATGATCGCTGCAGCTTGGTGGAGATTCTGACAGACTGTTGTTTCAGGGCTGTTTGGGGACTTGTAGTCCAGTGACTTGATGTGACTTTGGGGAATTTGATTATGCTGTTTTGGCCCGCACCTGTCATCTTCACGGTGGGTTGACCAGTTAAGTAGAGTATCTTCCTTTTGTAAAACTGCAGGTACTTGCCAGATTTCACCGTGCTTATTCTTCACCACATCCATCTTCATCTGGAGAGTGGCAGTTGTTCCCTCTTTTATAATGAGAAGGACAATGGAGGCCAGAGAGGTTCATTGGCTTACCTTAGTGAAACATCCAGGTTAGAGTAATTCGGTATCATAGGATTATGTTTCTGAGGTAGACTGTTTCATCTTGCTGGGGAAGAAAGGCATGCCTTAAGGGTCAATACACTGCCATGTTTATGCATTTATTTAAAATTTACTTACGGTGATAATACTATGAGCCAGGCACTGGGGGTATAGTGGGGAACAAGGCAGACAAACCATCAGGAAATTGACACTCTGATTAAAGAGGGAAAACAGACCAAAACACTTAAATATATACGTGGCTCTTTGTTTCATATGCTAATTTTCTATGGACAAAATAAAAACAGAGTAACAGTATATGGAGTGCCTGGGGTGGATGAAGAGGGGATCATCACCAGGCTTCTGTAAGGTGGTATCGCGTAAGATAAAAGCAGTAGGACGAAAGAGAGCCAACCTTGAGAAATTTGGGGAAGAGCTCTCCAGGCAGAGGGAATAGCAAATGGAAAGGCCCCGAGGCTAGAACAGGACTGGCATGTTGGAGGAAAGCTGCGCTGAGTCCTTAGAGGTTTTTAAGCAGAGGCGTAATGAGAATCTCTTTTGTTATAACAAGATCTCTCTGATTGACATGTAGATGTGAATGGAGGCAAAGGGTGGCAAAGGATGAAACTTGGGGACGAGAAGAGAGTATTGCTGTGGTCCAGGCGTAGATAATTTTGTTCGAGTTATTACTATGTTTAAGATGTCGTGAGTGCTTTCCATACACAATTCGTATTTAATATTCAAAAAATCCTATAATTTAATTACCATCTTCCTCTTTCAGATAAAGAAACTAGAGGCTAAGAAGTTTAAATATGTTACCAAAGGCCACTCAACCTAAGTGGCAGAACTAGGGTTTGATTTCAAAGTCTGTACGGTTACTTTTCCTTTTTTAAGGTTCTTTAATAGGTTTAATATCTGGTAGTGCTAGTCTTCCTTCAGTGTTCTTTTTTTTTTTTTTTCAGAATTTTACTAGCTATTCATATTTGGTTTTTAAAAAAAATTTTCAATTGTCCCCGGCTGGTGTAGCTCAGTGGATTGAGCACGGGCTGGGAACCAGAGGGTCCCGGTTCGATTCCCAGTCAGGGCACATGCCTGGGTTGCGGGCCAGGTCCCCAGTGAGGGCCATGTGAGAGGCAACCATACATTGCTCTTTCCCCCTCCCTTCTCCTCTCTCTCTGAAAAAAAATGAATAAAATCTTTAAAAAAAAATTTTTTTTTCAATTGTATTTTTTCTGTTACCATTTGGCCTGCTTAATGGACTTCCACATGGAAGTCCTGTAGAAGCTTTTCATTGTTATGTCTAAAACCAAACTCACTGTCTCCTCTCCTAAACCTTTCCTTTTGGCTCCTCAGTTATTTTAATGGCGTCATCATTAATCAATAATCTAGGTTAGAAGCTCTCATGTGTTCTCAACTCTGTCTTTCCACTGTGCTTTTCTTCATTAGTCGGCATCAAGTTTGTTGCAGCATTTTATCCATTTTCACTCTGTTATCTATCCAATATCCACGCCTATCATCAATGTCTTGGCTTGGGCCAATTCACCTTTTCCAATAGCTTCCTGTTAGTTCCCTTATTCCAGCCAATCTCTTCCCTCTCCAATTTCTTTTCATGCAGCTTCTAGGTTGAGTTCTCATCTTAAACCCAGGTTACAGTATCTCTATTCTCCAAAATCACTCCATGATCCCCATTGACCACAGAATCAAGTTCATTACCTTTAGTATGCCAATCAATTTACCAGTATTGAGTAGTTCATTTGTTGCTCAGCTGATTGCTTATTATTGTGGGATTGAACAAAATTTGTTTTTGCAGCTGATAACTCTGACTACATATAACCAGTCATGTGAGGAGGAAGGCTAGAAACACACAGTCAAACACACACACTATGTGTCCGATTGAACTCTTTAGGAGTCCAGCATGACTTGTGCTAACTACCCAATGAGTGTGCTCAGCATCCAAAGGCCAATAACGTGTTTCCACAGCCTCCTGGCAGAGCTTGTTGACCCAGCAGCTCTGGGAAGTCGCTCAGCTGGATATGTTTTTGTTGGATTAAATTGCGTGGATGGGACACAGGAAAGGCCTGAGCTCTAAGGCAGATGATGTACAAACGAGCCACACACTCTCTTAACCTCTTAAGGGACTCCGGAGGGGGAAGGCAGCCAATGATTATGGATAGGAATTATTTAATTAAAAAGTAAATGGAAATTTCTGGACAGAAGGAAATGCCTATTCATTGTGAGACTTTTTCCTAACCCTGTATTGTGCTGTTATAGAGAACAAACAGATACTTGTGGGGGAAGCAGCAAATAAACAAAAGACTAAAAAACAGAGGAATCTGTGGTTATTTGCTGAGTTGAATTTGTAGATCTGTAATTCAGTGATTCAAATCTGGCTGTAAACATGCAGGCAGCATTCTGTCTTTGAGCATTTCTAGTTAGGAGGCAAATACCTATATGCCGAAGCATTATCTGACCTTGCCCTACTAAGGATTCCTTAAATGTATGGTAGTTTTTCTGGTCTACTAGATAATTAGTGAAAACAATTAATGAAAATATTTTGTTTTATCACTTTTCATTGAAGAAAATAATATATTTGAGGCTGTTGTCAATGATGCCAAGGGAGAGAAATTAAATTTATTTCTGTGCATTTTAAGAACTATGCTAGCTGTTTCCTGTTTTATTTTATAGAAATAAATAATAGTTTTTAAAGATTTTTTATTTATTTATTTTATTTTTAGAGAGAGGGGAAGGGAGGGAGAAAGAGAGGGAGAGAAACAGCAATGTATGGTTGTCTCTCACATGGCCCTCACTGGGGACCTGGCCTGAAACCCAGGCATGTGCCCTGATTGGGAATCGATCCGGGACCCTTTGCTTCCCAGCCTGCGCTCAATCCACTGAGCCACACCAGCCAGGGCTAAATAATAGTTTTTAAAGATAAGGTAGAATAGTTCCATTATTGCCACGTTTAATTTTAAGGTGGAGTATGATTTTAATGTTTTACTACAAGTGAATTATGATTTTACACAATATTTTGAGCAACATATATATATATAGCTGATAAACTTGTATTGTACAAATAACACTATAATAACAATAACAGAAATCAAACAAGAAAAAAGAATATAGATCTCTAACCTTGCCATTCTGAAACGCAGCTGTTTTAATGTTCCCTCTTCTAGTTACTGTCAATACGTTATGTAATTTTCGTATAGTTGTATTCTTAGCACGGATATAAGTTTACAATCACTTTTTTCCTTCTAATGTTACATAAACCTTTTTTTCCTAGCCACTTTTCATTTTGAAATCCTAATGTGCTTTTATAATAGAATTGCCAGGCAATAATAGATTTCTTCAAAAAGACTCACTAAGTTCTGGAAGCAAAAGGTTTTCATTGCTATTCTCAACATTATCATATTGTGGTTAATCGTACTTTTATTGTTTCGACTAAGACAGCAGTCTGCCAGAGGCCAAACACACCTCCTGAGACGAACAGTCGGAGGAGACTGAGGAACCCACCACAATCTCTGAGTGCTAAGATGACTTCAGTTCTCCTTTCAAGTTCTATAAAGTGTAGAAAGCTCTTAGATTTTAACTTCCAGGCATTGAAACTACCGCTGAATTTAATAACCAGCACAGGGACGGCACCTAGGGCCTTGAGGTTTGCTACCTCTGCGAGGTACTCCATAAAAGAAAGGCCCTTGATGGCAGTATACATTCTAGTGACAATGCAGAACCTGTGGTTCACCCAGTCATCCCAAAGCTGCCAAACTGATCCACCAAGGGAAAGAACATTCTGTTATTAGAAGCGAAGGGAGGCATTAATGAAAGGGTTTACCTGCTGTGGTAAAGGCAATCTTAGGGAGTTATAGGGATCTTCTATCTGCTTTTCCTCATATTAGTCCAGGATTGTATAGGCTTTCCCATGATTGAGTATTTTCCCATTAACAGACACTAAGAGAATTATTCCGAAAACAGTCTCTAGAACAAAAGGTGAGCTGACTCAGTGGAGAGAGAGAAACCTGGGGGAAGGTGACATGGTGGGAAGGGAGGATGCAGAACCATGTGGCCTGCCCCATGAGCCCCTACATCACAGCTCATGGTCTGAAGACTACGGAAGGTCACATCTTGGTGAGAGGTCCAGTTAAACATCTGTATGTGGATCTATGACACAGAATTAAGATGGACTAAAGGGGGCAAGGGAGATGTTTCTCATTTGACACATGAGACGACCTTCAAGATCTCTGTTCTGTACTTTCCACTTACTATCTAGTCCAATGTGTTCTGGGACTTAATGTACTAATTTCCATAAGCCTTGTTAATTTTAAGATTATTGTCTTTGCCATCATCACCTTTGTCAGCCTCAACTATGGATTACCAAATGTCCTTGGTCAGGGAGGCCTGCATGAATATGAATTTTATGCCAGATTCACCTAGTGTATGAAAAAGAAATATTGCTAATAACAGTTTACTAGTATTCACAGATGAGATGACACACTGGTAATCTGGCCCCCACTAAAGCAAAAATGAAATGGCTAAATGACAAAATACTGGGTGATTGCATAGAAGACAAGCTGATACGCTAGCCCTTATGTACCCTAGCCACAGCTGGGCTGCCCCTGTTTCCTTGTTCGCTCATTCATTGGATGGATATTCCTGAGTGTCTCCTCTGTGTCAGGCATGGTGCTAGGGGTCGGGCTATAAGCATGAGCAAAGCAGGCAAAGTCCTGCTCTCAAGGAAACTTCAACCTGGTGAAGAAGGCAGACATAATCTAAAAATCTTGTAAGAAATGCAAAATTAAATCTGTGATGGGTTCAAGGAAGGAGGATGCACAGGGGCTGAGAGTAGACGGAGGGCCAGTGATCTGTCAGGGAAGCCACCTCCAGGAGGGGATGATTGACCCAAGGTTGGAAAGAAGAAGAGTGGGAAATAGCTGACATTTACTGAATGGCTGTTATGTGCCAGGCCCAGATTTTAGTGCTTTACATGAATTATCTGTGAGGTATGGACTCAAGTTAACATACAGGTGAGAAAGCTTAGGTTTGAAGATATTAGTGGGTTGTTTAGCATCATCCAGCTGGTGAGTAGAGGCATGGGGATTGGACTTCAGTTTGATTCCAAAGCCTGGAGTCCTAACCACTCAGATATCTCCCATCTTGCCTGAAACGGAAGTTAACCAAGTGAAGAGAATGGAGGGAAAAGTGTACTGGGTAGGTGGAACAGCATGTGCAAAGCACAGAGGTGGAAGAAAGTTGGAAGTATCTAAGGAAGTGAAGGGAGGGCAGGATGCTGGGGTTGCAGGTGGGCAGAGAGTGTGAGGGAGGCTGGAAGGGCACAGGGTCAGGCCAGGCAGGGCCTGGGCAGTCATGTCAGGCTTTGGCCCTGTCCAATAAGAAGCCACTAAGCAGGGGTGGCCATGATTAGACTTGAATTTTGAAATGGTCACTCTATCTATAGTACAGAGCTTAGAAGGGGGCAAGGCAGATTTTGGAGAATTAAAACCCTTAGGTGGTTGTGGGGGTGGGAGGTTTGAGAGCGGTGGAGGCGCTGAGCTAAGTCCTAACTTTCTTACCTCAGCAATTTGGTGGATAATGATATCCTTCCCCTTAGGAGGGCACAGTGGGAGATGACATTGTTTGGAGGAAAATGTACTGAATTTGATTTGGGCAGGTTGAGTTTGAGTGCCTTTCTGACACCCAAGTGGAATGAGATTTTTTTTTTAATCCTCATTGGAAGATTATTGATTTCAGAGAGAGAGAGGAAGTGGGAGAGAGAAAGAGAGAGAGGAAAACATCAATTGGTTGCCTCCCACACATACCCCAATGAGGGATTGAACTGCAGCCTAGGTATGTGCCCTGACCAGTAATCAAACCTACAACCTTTTGGTGCACTGGACAACGTCCAACCAACTGAGTCACCTGGCCAGGCCGATTGTTTTATGTATAGCTGAGGAGTGCAGGACGAGGTTAGGGCAGGATGAGGTTAGGGCAGAAACGTGTGAGTTATCAGAAGGAGAGGTGGTAATCGTGCCCTTGGGCGTGGGCCAGATGGTCAGGGAGGGAGCCTTTGTATTTTCGCCCCCACCCCCAACACTTTCTTCTTTTGAGCTTGTCTTTGAGGAGCATGCGCCCTTCTCCTGGCCAAGTTAACCCCTCTATCTGCAAACCTGATTCCTTCTTCCCCTTTCCTGTCAATCCTTCCCTCTTCATTTACATCTTCATCCTACATCCCTCCATCAGACTCCCTGCATTCTGCTTCCTGGCTGTGTTCTTGCTCACCGTGTACTTTCTTAACTGCTGCCTTTTCTGTTTTTGACCTCCCTGAAGTTTCTTTTCAGCAGCAGCCAGTGACCCCTTCAGCACTAGCTCCAATGGCTAATCTCGTCTCAGCCTGTACCTCCAGGCTTCCGCTCAGCATCTGACGGTTGATTTCCCCTCCTTTAGACGGTCTCAGGGTTCCCTGGCACTGTGCTATCTTGACCCTCAACTCTTTTTCTCATTTCTTCTGTCTTCACATATTCTTTCTCTCCTTCTACCGTGTTAATGGAAATATCCGCCAGGAGCGTTTTCTTCTCCCTCCTTCTATACCTGCGCTTGCTATCGCAGCTATTTTAATCCCATGGTTTAACAACCACCCCCTTGTGGACAGCACCCAAAATGAATACTCCAGACCCGAAGGTCAACTGCAGGCTAAACACCTCCCCGCTTACATCCTGCTGGCACCCCAACTCAGCCTGGCTGACATCAGACATTTTCTTTTCATTCTCTTTAATCCTCTGTAGTGTCTACATAGTTAGAGCCCCATTATCTCTTGCCTGGGACTTTTGCATTGGATTCCTAGGCAGTTTTCCTTCCTTATTTCTTCTTGCACTAAATGAATCCTATTCATCTGCTCTAAATGAATCATGTATTTGAACACGATTATATATCCTCAGCCCCAAATCTTTAATAATCCTCTATTGTCACTGAGTTAACTACTGTACACTAACCTAGTTTTACAGACACTCTGAACGTGGTCCTGGCATAGACTCCCAGCCTTATTTCCTGCTTCCGCCTGACATACAGCTTCTGACCCAGCTATGCGCGCGTCTCCTCCAGGCTGCATGCCACTTGAAGAGGCATCTGTATTCCCAGAATTCTAGTATCACCCATAATTCACATCTGGAATGTAGTAGGTGCTCACTTAAGTTTTGTTGTGCTCGTGAAAAAGTATTTGTTAGTTCTTACAAAGGTCTGATGCTTCCAGTCTTTGCCTTTGCTCGTGGTACACTTCCTAACTGGAGAGAACCTACTCTTTTTGTCTTAAGAAGTAAGATGATGTATATTATAGTGCCATATAAAACTGTGCATTATATATATTTTTGTTATTATTTTACTCACTTATTAAAAATGTGTTCAACATTTTGGACTCATTTTCAATAGTACTTTCTTCATGAAACCATCTTTATTCCCTTAGTTTAAGAACTATCCCTTGACCTGGCTGGTGTAGCTCAGTGGATTGAGTGTGGCCTGTAAACCAAAGGGTTGCTGGTTTGATTCCCAGTCTAGGACACATGCCTGGGTTGTGGGCCAGGTCCCCAGTAGGGGGTGCATGAGAGGCAACCACATATCGATGTTTCTCTCCCTCTGTTTCTCTCTCCCTTCCCCTCTCTGAAAATAAATAAATAAAATAAAACCCTTTTTTAAAAAAACAGAACTATCCCTTTTGGGAACCTTCAAAATACCTCTCTCTCCTTTCATTTAAAAAGTTATCTTAAATACCAGAATGGGATGCAGGGAAATGTCAAGGGAGATATGGTCCCTAGTCTAATATCTATGTTTTATTTGATCACTAGGTACACTTTTTATTATAATCCCTTTGATTCTAAACAGGAATTTGAAGACCTGTCATCTCTACCTGCGCCCAGTCCTCCTAAGTCCCTTCCCAGCAATCACTCACTTGGTTCAATTTTTTAAGAAATGGGGCTGTATCTTGCTCAGGTTTAGGTCCCCTGAAGCACCTAACAGGATGCCTTGCCCACAGTAGCTTCTCAATGTTTGTGGACCCGAATTATGTGAAATGATGCAGATGGCTGCCAGTATCTTCGATCACAAGTGGAAAACGAGTCAGAGATTCGGAGCTGTGCTTATTTCACTTCCTTGCCCAGAAGGAAAGCAACAACGCTCCTCTCACAGAACCAGCAAAAGGAGCAATGCAACCTTAAGTCCCACGAGAACTGTCTCTGCCACTCAGTCTGGGAATAAATGAAATTAAGACATTATGAAGGTGGAAACATGAATACTGTGCAAACATAAGCATGTTCCTTGTGGAGCTAATCTCTGTGTGATCTTTCATTTCCAACCCACTGGCTCTGCTGGATTCCAGTCGCCAACCAAGTCCAGGGCAGGCACTTCAAACATATCACAGGCTTGTTTCTACCACAGGGGCTGGAAAGTGAGTTACATAAAATTAAGCTTTGTTTTCAGAATCCTGTCTTTGTTATTTGAAGTTGGTCCGCTCCTCAGTCAGTTAAGAGAGAGGGGTATAATTCTCCAATCCTCCTCATTATCCCCATGGATATAAAATGTTTAGGACCTTGTAGGAGTTTTCTCTCTAGGACATGATCCACCCCTTCCCTTTTTTAAAAATAAACAGAGAGAGTTGGCCAGAATCTTAGGATGAAAAAAATAACCCTGATGAAAGAGTTCTGGAGAGCTCTCCCAAAGCAGCCACTGAATTACGGGAAAAACATTTATGGGGAGAAACCACAAAGCATGGGAAGCGGGGCCTAACTTGGTCATCAATAAGTCCATTGTTTCTATCTGAGAATTTTATTTCTCCATGGAAGTCCTCTTAAAGGGCTAAGGCATTCAGAGCACTACTTCAGTGCTGTCCTGGGTCCCGGACAGGGACTTGGGCAGTGGGTGGGAGGACAGCCTTTGCTCTTGCTGGGAGCTGAGCAGTCACTGCCAAGGGGTTGGTCTGCAGGCAGGTGGACTACAGGTCACTCCTTGACTAGGTCTGGTTTCATTTCAGAGTCAGGAGATCCAAGAGTGAGGACCATCAACTCTTAAGTGGGAAGCATATTATTTTATTTCTTTGCCCCCAGGATATTTATTTGTAAAATAGGCACAATAATTCCTGGGCCCAGCCTCCATCACCAAGTTTGTACATTGATCAAATCAGAAATGACAAGGAGAAAAAGCAAAGCCAAGACTGTTATCAAAGCACTTTGAGTTACTGAAAATGTCGTAGGAATAAAACGTGCTCTTAGGCTTTCATTTCATTTTGAAAGAGGCAACGCCATTTTCTGATTGTTAAGCACCTCCCTCCCCCCATATTAATGAGACACAGTCAAGTGCTCCGAGCCCTTAGGGCAGAGTGAGTGTGAACACGTGAGCTGACAGCCTGGGCGGCCTGTGAACGGTGGTGACAAGAAGCCCAGTTCCAAGACGTCCTTCTTGGGTCTGAAGGCCTTGCCCAAACATGATTACGCAATGTTTTGAGTGTGAGTTCCAAGATCTCTTGAACTGCTTATGGGATATTTTGTTTATGAAATAATTTTCTGAAATATACCAGGCTTTAGTGACTCATAGATTCATGCAAACATATGTATGGCATTTAGAGTTATAAAATTAGAGAGGGAGAGATCATCCAATGCACCCTGTGTTTCACAGGGAAGGAAGCTGGGTGCCAGGAAGTCTACGTGATTTGCCTGGAGCTTTATGATGTGTCCACGGGAAAGCTGAGGCTACACCCCAACCCACCAAGCTTCCCAGCTCTCATTGCTTTTCCTTTTGAACACATTTTTCATAACTATTCTGACTACATATTTTATCTTCATGGTCAATGCTCAATCCTTGGAAGAATAGCAGGAATGTTTTTTCCCCTCTGTGGTTTCAAAATAAGAGAAACATTTTATACATGGTAATACACTGTGCTTTTAAGAATGTATAATTCTCTGTAAAATTTATAAGCCATAAAATGCTTTCAAATACATTTAGCCTTTACAAGAGAAGACTGTTATTAACACCAGATATGAAACCACCAAGTAGGAGGAAGTGGCTTGGTCAAGGTTATTAAAAACCAAAACTGGGCCTTAAGAAAAGTTGGGTTTTCAGTTCTATTCTTGGGGTTTCTATGCTACCTGAATGTTGTTACCTAAGTGTTTTTGCGTACATGTAAGTGACTGTTACTCACGGAGATGAGCTCTTCCCACCACCCTCCCTCCTCTGTACAGCTCTAACCTGGAGCGTGGCTGAGGCCCAGTGTGTCCCTAAATGCCACTGGGGCAGGCCGGTCCATAGTGGGCTGAGTTCTCCAGTTCATCAGAAAACCTCATGTCCTTGAGAAGGGCCAGAATAAATTATCAATAGCAGTGGTAATAATAATAGTAATAGTAATAATGTTGACATTTATCAAATACTTATTGTTTGAAGATGCTTTACAAGTATTAACTGATTTGATTTTCCCAGCAGGCCTGTGAGGTAGGTGCCATTATTGTCTCAATTTTGTAGGCGATGAAGCTGGGGCGCAGGGAGGTGCAGTTACTTGTTCCAGGTAACATAGCTAGCAAAAGTCCAGTCTGTGAAATTTGCAGTTTTGTTTTTCTTATTAAAATGTTTACAATGATTACTCTCACATAGTAACCCTAGCCATTCAATTCTTTGTCTTTGGGCGAAGATCCTTTTCTTTGAAGTTCAGTTTCTCAGTTCTCCAACTGTTGGATGGAACCAGTTGTCTGGCGAGTTTGCTCTGGTCGTACACGTCCAGCAGTCGGTCACATCCCCTTACGTCCTTCCGTGTGCTCTTTGGGCCCAGGCTGTCCAGTCATCTCCTATTCTACTCTTTCCCACTCCATCTTACCCTATTTCCAGCGATAAGCAGAAGTCATATAACATTATTATTTTTATTTATATACAAACGTCATGTGTGTTAACGATTCAAAACATTTTAACTTGGGTAAAAAAGAGGGAAAGAAAATAACCACTCCTTTTTCCTCTCTCCCACTTCTTAAAATATTCATTTTAGCAAATCCTTTCCTTCAAGATAACACAAAATGCACTACTAATGAATATAAAGTCCAAAATCCCGCAGCTCTTTCCATTGCCACAACATGTTTATAGAGACAAAACAGGTAAAAATGAACATAAGGGCAACCTGAAATGGGGAAACTGAAAGGTGACGTCACCAAATAAACATCAAGGTTTGCGTCCAAGCCTCTGTGGAAGAGATAAGCCTCCTACTTGTATGATGCAGTTGGGATGTGTTCTGGGTGCACTGTGTTATTGGAATTTAAGGTCTTTCACAACATCAGCTACTGCAGGGCCACCCTCCTTGCCACCCCTGAAGAGTGACATCCCAGAAATTCTCTCCATCTATCATTTGAGATGCCTAGCTGTGAGTTCAATGGTACACTTTAGTGTGGCTCAGAACTAAATGATCACAAATGATAATTTCCTTGATTTAGAATCAATTCAAGATGTTGAAAGTTGCACCTTTTTATATGTGAAAGAGTTTTATGAAGTGCCTTTACCAAGCTTTGAAATCAACCCAAATATCAGAACAAAAGGAGAGTTTAAACCATCTAGAGTGGATTGATCCTGAAAGGAATAGAAGTGTGGTGATTATTTACGTGTGTATTTGGCATTCCAACCACAAGGGGTTAAATTCATGCTGGAGCTGATGCATTTTCTTCCTTATGAATTAAGCACTAAAGTATGTTCACTTCATCATTTTCCTTACACGCCTAGCTCTTCCTTTATTATGCCTTGTCTCCACTTGTCTGCAGACAGATTTGTCCATATTTTGCTTCTCACTCTAAATAATCACGATCGCTGATGATGAGACAGCATTGGTTAACGAGATGCCTGTGAGGTGTTGAGAAAGTTCTATTTTACTCATAAAGCCATGGCTGTCTCTTTTATAATGTAACTTCTATCTTGTGACAGAGAGCTTGAATCTGACATCTCTGTTTGCTCTGTGTTTTTATTCATTGTTGAAGGTTACTATTCAAGGATTTGATTCTTCAGTCATGGAGAGCTGGGCTGAAGATGGGGACACAAGTGGACAGTGCTCCCTGCTACTCTGTAAGTGTCTCTCGAAGCCCTTTTATAGAGCAGGGTGGGGAGCTGTTCTCCTGGAGGAGAGAAAGTTTTATCCTTACATCATGTGATTAACCAACTATGTGGCAAAGGCACAGCCGGATTCAGAACTGGCATCTGTCATGTAGAAAGGTGTGTGAGTGTTGAGTTTAGCACAGGTCATTTCCTGTAGCCGCAGAAAGGCCTGCTAAGTGAGGTCATAATGACCTTAACCCTGTTTTCTAGTTCAATCAATAACCCAGACGCAAAGGTAATTATTTGCTGTCTAATCACTACCTGAATTTCCTGCTTCATTGTTTTATGTATACAGTTAGAGGAAAACAAATCTTGCAATGTGTACATGCTTTCCATCAACGATGTAACACAAATGTAAACAAAGTGTCCTTTGAAGTCAGTATTTGCTAGACAAAGAAAGCATAGGGTATTCTTGGTATTATTGTGGTACATAAGGCTTCACAAAATAGCAAAATATTGAACTTACCATGTGTTTATACATAGATACTATGAAGTGTAACAGCAAAAAGCAGGGCTATATTTTAATAAAGTCAAATTCAGACATGGTTTGAGAGGCAAGAAATTTTGTATTTATATAGCTCATAGGTGGAGTTTTCAGTCCGTTTTTTCATGGGGAAAAGGCAGCAAAATATTTCATTAGAAAGTAAAATTGTATCTTTACTGGATTTCCTTCAGATGAAACTGAATAGATGAATAATGTATATGTCTTATACCAATAAAAAAAAAAGCCCTGTGATTTCTACGGCTGTGACTTAAGGAGCCAATTGATACTCGAAGGCAAAGAAGATGGAAAACGAAAGAACAAATGGGTGGAAAATTCCACAGCTCAAAATCCCAAGGCTCTCTCAAGGACAAGATTGTTACTTGAGAAGGCTCTGTGGAATTTTTGGCATTCTTGCACTATCTCACTTTGAAGATGGAATGAAAACCATGGTTTTTAGCCAGCATTGCTGTTCTCCGAACGAGACTCAATTTGCTGGGACCTTGAGCAGCCGTGTCTTTGGGAAGTCTATGGCAAATCGTCTTTCCATGGGACGCTTGACAATGTTAACCCAGAAAGAGACCCACTCTTACTGGCAAGGCCTTGGACGGGAATTTTGGCTACTTGTATATTTTACTGCTAACCCTATGGAGCTTTGTAATAGTTCTTTTGCTGTAGAAGTCATAAGGACTACAAAAGGTGGGCTTGGGGGAGGCGGGACAGGGGCTGGGAGCAGGTGGTAAAGATCTGTTCCCCCGGCCTTTCCTGTGTGCAGAGTGGTTCTGGGGGATGAGCTGAGCACCGTGATAACATGCAAGTCAACAACTATAAAGTGACTTTTCTCATTTTCTGCTGCTCAGTAAATTCAGTAGTTTTCTAATTGTCTAAAGTGTGTTCGAACCAAAACAAATTACCAAAGAAAACATCTAATAAAATGTAATCTCTTCCTACATGCATATATATTAAAAAGAAATAAAAAGTAAATAGAGGGAGGACTACTTAGGGGAGATTTAAAAAAAATATCCACTCAAGCATCTGGAATTTCAGTTTTTCTTCTTCAACTAATTAGAGATTTTGTGTATGATGCAAAAAGGTTCAATTTTAAGGACACTTAAGAGATCCTTTAGCATAAACACATAACTGTGCCTACATAGTAGAATTATAAATTAATAGAGATATTACTCTTTTAGCATTTATAAATATTTCTCATTGGCTTATTATTGTGATTTTTAGCACCTAGTTTAAATTATAAAATTGAATTTGTTTTAATGTTCCAATATAGAAAGGATTCAAAATATACTTGGTTGTTCCTGTAACAAACTGATGAACCGCACCACAGTCTCCTCCGGTCCGGGCTAGATTATAGGTTAGGGATGCTATGTTAAGGATCGTTGCCCTGGCATGAGAAAGCCTGCAGATCTTTCAGGCCAGGTGCTTTTGGAGTTGCACCGCACCCCACAGCATAGGCCTTGAGCAGAGCAGTAAAGTGAGGCTTTGAGGTAAAAAGTATTTTCCTTTAAAAAAATGGTAGAGAAATTTTTTTTTCATGAAGCTGTTTCTTCTTGAAATTTGTACTTCTAACAAGATGTAATCAAATTATTTCCTTTTTACCTGATGAGGCATTCTATAACTTCATAAAATGAATTGAGAATGTAGCCTCTGAGAACTTTGAGCCAAGAAGAAAAATATTGTATCGATAGTTTTTAGTAATGTTTCTGCTGCATTAGTTAGGAAGTTTCTTTTGGTGAGAAGCCATTGGAAGTGACTTAAAATAGAGAAACTATTAAAATGACCCTGAAGATTTGTGTAGGACCTAAGGAAGAGTTGAATAGGTGGGCTTTGGGAAGGTGAGACACCGTGGAAATTTAGAGATCATGTCGAATGACTCATCTCTGGGGATACCAGCATCAAATTCTTGGGAGAAAGAGCCTGAACTGGGCTAGTGTGGGTCAAAGAGCGAGAAGGGTGAGAGGGCCCGGTCACACAGCGCAGGCCTGCCTTGTAGGAGGCAGGGCCCCAAGAGGGAGAACACGGGAGACCTACTGTAGCTGGGTGTCCAAACGCCACGAGATGTGTTGGACTTAGAAGCTGCAGCTTCCAAGTTCTATGTGAAATGTTTTATGAAAATATATATACATACCTGTATATGTGCATATACAGGTATGCATGTATGTATATATGCGCAATAATATATAATACATAAATATACAATAAAAAATCCAATGGTTTCTTATACACACTTCATAGCTATAGCTTGCAGATTTGTAGGGGTAATTATTGCCATACCAGGAATATCATCTTCACTACCATAGCCCGGCCCTCTTGCTGGACACTTACCATAAGGTCATTGGAGTAGAAATGTCATGAATGGGAAATGGCACATAACACACATTTAGTGAGTACACATGCAAGCTAAAACACCTTGTGCCATCAGAATCTCAATCCATGGTTAGTCTGTGTTTGTTCTTCACCCACGGGTACTTCAGAGTCCTTGTCAACACATTCTCTGATTTGACTCATCTTTTTTAATGTTCTGTTGTGTGCCAACATGTGTATAAATCATCAGGAACCCAACAATAAGCTTGTCATAGTTCTGGCTCCCAAAGAGTTTAAATTCTAGAAAGTAATTCAGTTCCATGGGATTGAGCTACAGTTTAGGGTAAGTCAAGCAGCCTATAGGAGTACATTTCAGAGACACCAATACAGATGTAGAATGCCGGGGAAGACTTCCTGGAAGAATAAGTAGGAAAAAAATAATCAGGAAACTGAGGGAATGTGGAGTTGGGAAAGAAGATAATGAAAGAACATTTTAGCCAGAATATGCAAAATCTCAGAGGCAATATTGGGCATTTTTTCATTTGGAGAACTGCAATTAGAACAGTATGGATTATGGAGACTGAGGTGGGGAGTTTTTATGTGACGCTGGAAGGTAAGCAAAGGTCAGCAAATTAAAGGTATAGTGAGTGACGTTAAGGACTTTATTTTGAGGATAATGGGGTCTTATTAAAGTGTTTTAAGTGGGGGATACATGATTATATTTTTGAATTATAAAAATTACCGGGGAGACTGGACTAGCGCAGGTAAGACCGGAGGTGGAGACACTAGTTAGGAGAATAACAGGAATCTAAGAGAGAGAGAGAGAGAACAGTGGGTTGAACCAAAGTGGTGCTCATAGTGATGGAAAGACGTGGATGAAGACAAGAGATCCATAGGATGTCTTGTTTGATGGGATATGGGGAGGGGTGAATAAACGTCCGGGTGAGGACAAAATCAGGCTCCTGGCTTGGGCAACCCAGCACACAACAGGACCAGTCACTGAGGTGGGGAATTGCAGGGTGGGGTAGAAGTAGTGAGTTCTGTTCATGGCATGGTGCCCTTAAATGCTTATGTTAATGGGCGAGTAGAGGTGTGCAGTAGTCGTTACAGGTCTGGTGATCAGGAAAAGGATCTCGGATAGAGGTATATATTTGGGAACCAATGAAAGAAGATAGAAGTGTACAGGAGAGGTATTAAAAAAAGCTCTTAATTCTTAGTCTTTTTTTATTGAGATAAAATTGGCACACAACACTATTAAGTTTCAGGTATACAAAATTATAATTTGACATCTGTATACACTACAAAGTGATCACCACCACAATCTCTTAGTTTTGGGGGTGCTCTAAATGGTGCACCACAAAGATATAGGGTCTTCATAGTCTCTTTAAGGGAAGGGTAGAGGAAGCTTCTGATGTTGACACCTTTGAGAACAATCACTGGGGAGACTGAAGCAAACCTAAACCATGCAGGGAACCCTCCCTTTTGTAAGGTGATGCAAAGGCAAAGAAGAGATTTCTTTCCTTACACAGTACTGTGTGGGCTCGCAGTGAAAATCTCCTGTGAACGCTTTCCTTCCATGCGTGGAACCTTGGTTGATTATCTGAACATGCTGCTTCTCCTCACAACCGCTAGAGCAGGCCTGGCCGGAATGCTGATCAGGCTAATGCAGGTTCGCGTCCTGTGCTGCCTCATGGACTCCTGATGTCACGGGTCATATTTGGTCATCACCTCTGTAGACTCATTTCTCTGACTGGAGCCTAGTAAATGGCAGGTGCTTGGTAAGTATTCATTGATTCTGTCCAAGTTCTTTGACAGAGGACACCCTCATATTTTAAGAATTCCTTCTTTGTGCTGTCCAGTCACTTCTTATTTCTCAAAGTGGAGTGAGGATGTCCAGTAGGGTGGGTTGAAGACAAGGTCCAGGTCTTCTTGAAGCTTAGATTTATCCTGTATGGACTGTTTGGAAGTTCTCTGGCATGTGGGACCCCAGGGTTGTGAAAAAGACCCCTAAAATTCTATCAACAAATCTTCACCCTCAATTTTTGTTTGATGTCTTCCTTGTCGTAAACTAATTTTAAAACTTATTAGCCAAAGGTTATAGCCTAGGGAGGAAAATAGCATTAATGGCTGTATCAGGTAGGATTCTTCTGGTTGCTAGTAATAGAATATCTAACCCAAAGTCGCTTAAGCAAAGCAAAAATATGGCTTCAGGCCTGGCTTTAAATTGGGCTCAGTGAAGTGGCCAGGGAGAACTACTCTCGCCAATTTTGGTTCTCTTTCTCTGGGTTGATTACATTCTCAGCCAGTGAGTTTTGGTTCCAGTTTTTCTGGGTTGACTCCATTTTTCTTTCATGAGTGCAAGAGAGTTACTAGGAATTGTAAAATCCTTCCAAGCTGAAATCCTGATGAAGAAAAGTCACAGTCATTGTTGTGGCATCCCCTGCCAAATTCTAACTGGCTCTGATTGGGTCACTTGACTGTCCATGAATCTATCAGTATGATCCAGAGAATAGGAAATACTGATTAGTTTAGACCTGATCTTATTTTCTATTCCGAGCCCAAGGTGCCTGGGCTGGCTCCCAAGGGTGGGTTGTAGAGCCGACCTCAGTTACTAGGAGAAGAGTAAATGAGTGCCCAGCGGTAAGAACAATCCGTGCCCGCGATTCACTCTTTTCTCTTTCGGCCCCCGTGGCAGACATCGATAATAATCACGGTGCTTCTTCTCACTTGTCTTTGGCAACCTTGTCAATGCAGTGCTCTGTCAGCCACTAACAGTCCATCAGTTTCGGCAAGCAAGATGAGCATAGCCTTCCTGAAGAAAATACCTGGAAATTCTAGGAGAGAGCCATGCTTTTCTCACCAGCAAATCGAGGCAGAAGCGGAGGAAAAGAAATTGAGGGTGAGATGAAAATTGACATTGATGAGCATTTTTAGTTGCTCCCTTTTTTTTCTCTCTCTCTCTCTCTCTGTTAGTTTATATATAAGAAATATCCTTAATAAGTTTTGAGAAACTCTCTAGGGTTGTGGAATAGTAACAAATTTTTCCTTTTCAGGGTGGACATTAAAAGCATTGGAAAACATTCTGTGATTTCAGTAGGCTCAATGTGGCCAAGATGTTTTTCCCTACAAGAAAAAAAAAAGCAAAACATAAACAAGTGAGATCAGACTCAAACAGACAGGCTTACTTCTGGGGGCCGTGGTCAGGATTTCAGGAATTCTGAGTCTGGTCCCTGACTGCACCACTGTCACCAGAACTAGCACCTGAGTGACTACCTGTGAGACCACAGAAGTCCCAGGAGGCCTCTGCCTTCCTGTGCCATCATCCCAAATGCTTCTAGCACTGGCTCACTTGGGCCAGAGACTCCAGAATTAAACATTCATTTTGTGATTTAAAAGCTTTACTTTCTTTGTCTCCTCTTAATAAGCCCTTAGAAAGGCCCTGTGAAGAACAGACCATTGCCTTCTGCTGGCCCTTTACAACTCTCTAGCGGGGGTGTCGGATGGGCCTTTGAAAGCAGCTTTTATTACATGGAAGTGGGAAAAGCAATAGGGGGCACGGTGGGTGCCAAAAAGGAATAAAATTGTCCACAAAGAGGAGGCTGAGAAAGCCGCAGACAAATGCTACTTCTCACTTTCTTATAGGGTCTTGGCTGTAGCTTTGAGGATCCAATTTAAGACCCTCCAAGTTTCAATGTGTTTATTCCATCCATCCATCCATCCATCCATATTAATTTAAATTTATTGAGTTTCTACTACATCTAAGGCACTGAAGGGAGTGCAAAGATGTAATTTCTGACTAAGGAATCTTAATTACCTAGTTATATAAGGTGGAGAAATAGTAATATTGCCCTGTTTTGCATAGTGTTTCAAAAGTTTCCAAGGTTATTATTTCATGATTATTCATACCCTTTGATCTAGAAGAGTGTTATTTTCTCAATCACAAAATGTAGTACTTTCTCAAAATTCTTTGGGGTTTAACAAGTGAGCCAACATGACAATGCTGAAACACTTCACTTTGTCTATAATATATTTATGTAGGTGTCCTCAGGAATCTCTACTTCTTTCCCCTCTCTATTTTTTCTTCTCTCTCTCTCTCAGATCCACTCCCTCTTTTCTCCCCCCTCTCCTTTCTATGACCCGCTTTCTCTTCTCCGCTATAAACCTCCCTCTGTCTCTGTTTATATAACCTCTTCTCTTAATCCTACTTCCTTATTTTCCTCCTCCCCCTCCTCCTCCCTCTTCCTCTCTCTACCCCTTTATCAGTCCTTGCCTCCCCTGCCCATTCCCCCTCCCCCAGCTTTGCTTCTTTTGATCTCATTTCTCCCACTGCACACAGACCTCCATGTGGTGAGGAAAAGGAGGAGTTTGATTTTATATAGCTCCAAGTTTACAGCCTTGGCCCCGCGGAGGAAGAGGAGACTCTGCTCTTCCAATGTCCGTCTGTAAATTACTTCATTTAACCCGGCTTGGGTTGTATCGACATGCCTGGGTCAGCCACCCAAGCTGGGGGATGAGCCCTGTGATGTCTCCCGTGTGAGCTGTGGGCTCAGCTGGAAGCCAGGGCCGTAGTTTCCGTGATTGGCAGTTCCACCAAGCTAAGTGGAGGAAGGATGAGAGTGGGTCCCTCACAAAGTGGAAGTGAACCACTTTATTATCAGAAGAAACCGGGGAAGTAATAAACAGGAAAGAGCAAAACAAAACAAAAACAAAATAAAAGGCAATATGTACCCCTCCTCCCATGCCCTGAAGACAGTTATTTTTAAGATTATTTATCATAAGATATAACTTAGGGTTTTTAGTAACTTTTTCAGAATAAAATTGACTAAAGATAAACTAAAGTTCATCAATATTTATTTTCATGCAACCCTGATATGTTGACATTGAATTCATGTCATTATCTCCTAGTGAAGGGAGAAGTTAATGTGTTATTTAACAGCTAGTGACTAAATCATTCACGGTGATATCAAAAACTGGATGTTACAGTATCATAAAAAATCAGTTTGTGAAAGCTATCACAACATATCTAGAGACCAACAGAATAAATAATTATTAAAGGATCAACTCAATTCAATCATATTTATTGAGTGTATATTTTGTGCCAGGACCACCAAATTAAATTCTAAATATACCAGGAAGAAAATAATAAAATGACTAACTGGTATACATTTGAAAAGGTGGGAATCTGCTAAATATATCTTCAGCGTAAGTACTGAGACTTGGGGTGGTGAGGCTGGCGAGCAGGGCTGCTGACCTCAGCAGGCTGGGTGAGTTCCGCACACCTTCTGGAGGTGTCTGGGGGAGGCGGAGGTGGCGGTGGTGCTTGCGCTCACCGTCCTGCATGCTTCCTCCTAGCCTTTCAGCTGTGGCGTGGTAATAACACCTTACGGTTCCCAGGGCTGTTCGGCCAATAAAATGTCTGCGCGTGCACGTCTCACTTGATTCTACGGAACTGCTCTGTGAGGTCAGGTGGGAGAATCAGCATCACGCCCAGTGAATGAGGAAGATCCAGTCCAACAACACGCAGGTCACCAAAGAGAGCGCTAGGGCTCAAGTTGAGCTTTTCTGAGCGCAAGACGGGCACTTTCCCTCACTGCATCGGGGCGGCGTCCTCCTCCGCGGAGGACAACGGAGGGCCGATGTCTCCTTCTTGGGCGCCCCTCTGCCTGGGCCTGCGCTGGATTTGGCCTGCCCAGGTCTCTTCTTCACTGGTTTCTGATCTTTCCTGCTGCAGGTATCCTTTCCTTTCCAAGTGCAGGTATCATCCAAGGCAGTTGAATCTGAAGATCATCAACCTTCACAATTCCCTTGGGGAACTTTAAAATCCTTTCTAACACTCCCTCGCTTTCCCTAACACATTCCTAGTCCCAACACCTTCTTGATTTCTGTTAACAATCTGACATTGTTGCAGGTTAGTTTATGTCTCTGAGACACAGCTAGGATTACAAATGTTTATTGAGGAGTGACCACTGTGAAAGGGAAAGAAAGGGAGGCGGGACTGGGCACAGGGAGCCATGAAACTGCATGCAGACCTAACAGTCTGTGCCAGCCCAGTGGAGGGGTCTGGGGCCATTGGAGGAATGCTCACTCGGTGGAAATGGCCAGGCTTTGTACTACTGCCTGGCTCAGTGATGGTCTAGGGCAGGGGTGTCAAACTCATTTTCACTGGGGGTCACATCAGCCACATGGTTGCCTTCAAATGGCTGAATGTAATTTTAGGACTGTATAAATGTAACTACTCCTTAACTAGGGACAAGAAGCTCGGCACTGCTGCCGGGTAGAAACGAGGCGCCAGGCTGGATAAAACGAGGTGGGGGGCCGGGTTCGGCCCGTGGGCCTTGTGTTTGCCACTGTGCTGTAGAACGTCTGGAGAAGAGCAGGCCCTTTGCCTGAAAGTGAACGGAACTAACGGCTGGAGCTGTTGGCTCACCACAGGCCTTGCAGCTGGGTGGCAAGTCCTTTCTTGAAGCGGGGATCTGAGCTACACAGCTCTGTGCAAACAGCATCTTTTGGTATGCTGATTTGTCATTTAATTCTTTTATGTCTTTAGACCTTACTTCACTAACAGGAGTAAAACCTTAAGTCAGGGCCTTAGTATTACTGGGCAGGGGCCTGGCCCTGAGCGGGTCTGCTGAGGGCCAGCTGGTGGTGGGTGGGTTCTTGCTGTCATGTAGGAAAGATTTCACAACACGGGTCCAGGTGAATATGAGGATGTATTTGTTAAAGCTGGGGGCAGTGGAACAAGGAAGGGCTTATCACAGAAGCAACAGGAGAGCCTAGGCTGGGCTGCCTTAGCTCACTGGGAAGTCAGAGAAAAGGGGGCCTTGGGGACAGGTTCAAGGGGTGAGCCTGGGATGAGCAGCTACTGCTGATTGCTCCCCTGGTTGCAATTCTTGGGGTCCTTTAGAGTTTAGGAGATGCTGGCCTGTAGGGGAAGAAGAGGGGGAAGGGAATGGTGCAGGCGGCTCCCGAAGGAGAGCCCACGGGCTGAGTGAGTCCTTTATCTTGAGCCTTTGGTCTCTTTCTTGCAGGCCTGAATCTTAGGGGAGGTCTCAGGGGAGGGTTTCAGCAGAGTATGCATCAGTTTTCCAGGTGGGCCCTTTCAGGGTCACGGTCTCCACCAGGCCAGGGCAGGGGGTTGTTAGTCATTTTAGTTGGTCCTGGTGTCCGTCCACCTGGTTGTGCTGCTTTTCTGGGCCTGGGGCTGGAACACAACTGAGGCCTCGATGCTGTCTCTAGGGAGGTGACCTTCTGTCTCCGGCTGTAAATTCCTGGGCCGTGGTGTTCAGCTCTCTGTCTCAGTCTCCCTATTCTACTTGCCAAGGAATTTTCCTAGCTTCTCACTATCCTGTCTCATTAGGACATCAACTAACACGTGAAAGTAATATTGAATATATAATGAAAACAAAAGAGTCAGGTCCATCTTATGGATTTTAAAAAACCCCTTCTGCAGAGCAGCACATTAGATTTCCTGTTAGACCATTGATTGGATTGGGGAACAAAATGACTGGGTGCCTCTGGAATAAAAAGGATGGTAAGTCTTCAAAACATCCAGAGGACAGAGATATTACCTCTCCTGGAGAAACTTGACAAGTTGGAACTAAGAACAAATGATAAACATGGGCTTTATTTAAAATTTAATTGGTAAGCTTCAGACTTTTTTGGGTGTTAGACTGCAAATGTTTCATCTACCAGTGAAAACAAATCCTTGAGGTTTATACTTTGGGTGATGCATATGCGTAGGCCAGTCACAGCTCCTGGATTTAGATTGGATTCACTAAGAGGCATAGGTTTACAAAAAAAGACGGCTTTCTTTTCTTGGGTGATTGGTCATGAGAGGTAACCAGCCTCATGAACTGCCTCTAAGTACTTCTGCAGAGCTCTGTACCTCAGAGAACGACTTGAGGGACTAGTCAGTGCCGTCAGAAATACCTCTCTGCAGGAGGAGGTTGGGATGGGGGCGTTTGTGCGCCCAGACATTCTGGGTCATGTGCCCTCATGGCTTCTCCACGTGTGAAAGCTTCCTTGTCGAGGAGCAATAGTTAAAGCAATCATTCCTGCTCACTTCATTTTGACACTGCAAACGCTTTAAAATACTTTTCCCCAGAGACAAAATACACTGATAAACACAGAGAACTATCCTTTTTCGAGAGCAAACAGCTGCCTTCCATTTTTGGCATAGAAAGGGAAGAACTAAAATGACTAATCTCACTAAGTATTGCAATAAAAGTGCTGATGAAACCTTAACTACATACTTCACATGTTTAGTAGCCCTGTAATTACAGTTCTAGTTTAAAAAAAAAGACAACTTCTAGGGCACATTTAATTACTCTCTGCCTTTATCATTGCCTTCCTTCCCATAGGAGCATTCTACTCAGGCACTGACCCCCAATATCAGTGTTTTATCAGCCCTGAAAAGGTAAATGTGTTTTCAAACAAAACATCCTTATTTAATGCCTTTTCTATTATCTTAGAAGACACTTGGAGAAACAATCAGTAGTGGTTGATCAGAATTGGAGTTTGAATGTCTTAGTATTATGCTACCATCTATACTTCATTAAAGTGTCAAGCTGCATTTATTTTGATCTATTCCTGAATGAACAAGTTCATGGGTTGTATATCAATGAAACAGAAGCCGAGCAATGGAAATCTTGCTCAGGAAATTATTTTGGAAAATGTTAATTTAAAACAATATTTAGGGTTAACAAAGGAAAATTGGGGAAGATGTTTTTAAGAATCAAATTGATTTCTCTATTATTCAATATATTTGAAAATTGTTCCTCAAAAGGTCATCAGTGCTGTAGGTAATTTTGCAGGCTTAGCTGCCTTTCCTAGCATGCTTTCAATTCCCATATTTCTTTCAAAAGCCTGCTGGGAGCCGGAGGTGGGGATTGCACATGACCGATGTCCTTTCGTGCCCACCTGTGGGACAGCAGGAAGCTGTGAACAGTGTTTGAGTGTCTGTGGTGTTCCCACAATTCTCAGGCCCACCTCGAGCATCCCTGTCAGCATTTAGCACTGGGATGTTGGCCATTCGCAGAAGAGCCTCTAGAAGCTTGTAACCACATGGCTGGAGGTGGCAGTAACATGGCTTCATCCTGCTTTGTCAGAGTATGTGGGCATCTGCGTGCTGGGGACGGGGAAGTACAGGCTTGGAGTCATACCAAGTACACTTAGATTCTGGGTCTGTTGCTTGGAAAGGGCATGATTTTGGGCAATTTCTACTTAACCTCTCTAACTCTGTTTTCTTACTTGTAAAACAGGGATAATAACAGCACATCCTAGGGCTCCCGGGAGAAGAAATCGGGTAGGGTGTGAGAAGCCCTGAGCACACGGCCTGGCGCAAAACAAGCCGTTCAGCAAGTGGTAGCTGTGCTTGTTACTCTAGACGAACTGATAGGCGCACACGGCAATGCAGCGTGTCTAGAAGAATTTTTTTAGACATGGCATCTATCTGGGGGAGACTGTGTTTCAGTCAAGATTCTTTTAGTTGCAAAGAGACAAAACCTCGTTAGGCTCGAGTGAAAGTTTAAGGAAGAATCTCACAGGAGAGCGACGAAAGGTTGAGTCAGGCTCGATGGTGTTGCTGAGAGCTGGGACTCACGATGGGGGTTACTTTCTGTCCCTCGGTCTCCACATGGCCTTCCTCTCTGGGCTTCTGTCCGTATTTCTGCTCCGTTCTCCTCTGCCTTGGCCAGATGATCCTGCTTCTGTGTCTTTCACGTGGCTCCAGTGGCCTCCCAGCCACCACTGATAGCAATAGGCTGGTGTGTCTCTTGACAAACAATCGGTGAGAGAAATCTGCTAGGCCTGGTTATCCAAGCCAGGCCACATGGGTCATAGGCCATTGCTCACCCAACGTACTGGCTCGTTTTAGGTCAACTGTTCACCCATGATCCAGTCAATAGTGGCTCATAGTCAGGGTCACCTGGGAGGTTAGAACTCCCGGCCTCATTCAGGCCAGTGGGCAGAGCAGGTTTCTAGAGAAAGAGACTATCTAGTAAAGTCTGCCTGAGAGTTGGCATTGGTACTGCTAGCAGCTTTGCTAACTGAGTACTAATGACAAGGGCCCAATCACGGAGAAGTTGGAAAAATCTGAAAACTGGTGGTCCCTCCTCCCCTCTGCCCAGATGCAGCTGGTATCAAGGTGGCCGCTCCGTGAAGACACATTTCTCCATTTCCGAGCAGTAGGTCAGAACAGCGAGGACTGTGCTAGGTTTTCCCATGCAGAGGGAGGAGCAAGTAAAAGACTGGGAGTGGAGAGGGAGGGGGCTGGAGGTGGGCAACGGGGTGAATGAGTGTGGGCCAGCTTGTTGAAGAGGCCCGACTCCTCAGAGAGGGCAGAGGAGAGCAGGCCGGGGAGGTCTTTGGGGCTCAGGGAAACGGCTGACCCCGTGGAGAGAAGGCTTTCTAACTTCCTCTGGCCCCGAGCTCCAGGGCCTGCTTTTTCCTCTCTGTTCTGGCAAGGAAGGTAGCTTTTTCTGAAGAGCCGCTCACTGCTGCCACAGCTGTGCTGGACCCTCCCCCAGGCACTGCGTTCTCTAGAGAATTGTACCAGGGCAGCAGGTTAGTGAGGACAAGTTTCCTTGGTGGGGCCTAGCCCTTGAGATAACTGATAAGCCCTGAAGTCCCCACTCCTCATTGTGGCAAAAGCCTCTGGATTTTCCCTGTGGTCAGGAGAGGTAGTAGCTTGATTATGTGAACATCTTCCAGTCTCATTTAGTTGTAATTTAGTTGTGTTTCGGCAAACAATGTGACCCATGAGTCAAGTGGATGGGATGAAGAGTAGCCCTCTTCAGCAACCACATGGCTGTGGCCGAAAGAAACAGCATTTGGGGTTATGGGTCTGCGCCCTGAGGCTTCTGTCAGAGAAGGGAGCGTGAAGGGAAGTCCTGGGAAAGGGATTGCCAGCAGATTGAAATAGAAATAATTAAAGTAACAACAACATAATAATAGGCACCATTCACTTGGCACCACTTAAGTATCAGACACTTTGCATACATTTATTGGATATTTCTCCCCAAGCCCTGAAAAGGAACTATTGAAATGTCTGTTGTGCTGATGAGGGAACCAAGTCAGAGCAATTCAACAACTTGCCCAAGTCCACACAGAGGCTGATGTGAAGTATGAAATTCTGTTGCATTTGCTGCATCTCCATGTTGAGACAGGTGGTGGGTACTGCTGAGGAGGACTAATGGGAATTTCATCCTAAAAATAATACAGAAGGTGCAAACAATAAGAAAGGAAAGGGGTTTTACTTTGAGGTCTAGATGGAGGGAAAGAAGGAAGACAAGTAACCAAGTCAGCTAGAACAGAAGAGGAAGCTGAAGGGTGGGTGACCATGGTCAAGGCTTTGGACATTATAGGTTCACCAAATGGGAAGTTCAGGTCATCTGGGTTGGCTGGATAGAGGGGGTCAAACATAGAGGGGGGTTAGGAGACCCCTGATGGGAAAAAAAGCTTGGCTGTTATCTCACATTACAACATTTTCATGACATAAGAGATGTTTTGATCAGATTTTGCTTCTCTTTTCACTGCTTAACTCCTCCTCCTTGAGCAGTACCTGACCAGTGGTAGGTGTTCTATTCATTGTGGATGAAGGAATGGTGAAGCGTAAATATATCTGCCTTCCACATATGTGTGCATCTGTTCTAATAGTTTATTCTGCACAAATATGACACTGTCTGGCTTATTTTACTTTTGATATAAAAAGTCTTCATATCTGGTTGGGATAGTTCCCTGCCCCTTCTGCCCCAGCACTATATCTCGACTTCCTTCAAAACTTTTTGTCTATCATTGGGTTTTTGCTGGCCTGTATACATTTTAGAGTCAGTGTGTCAAAACCATATTGGAGTTTTGATTTGGAATTTATGAATTCCTTTGCAGAGAATTCAAGTATTTACAACATTGGGTCTTCTCCTCTGTGCAGCAGGCGGTTCAGTAGGTGAAAGAGCCCGGACGAGAACCCACATCTGTCAGCTTTCCACACCAGCTCTGCTGGCCGCTGCTGACCTGCGTGGACCTGATTACACTTGTACATGAGGCAGGACTCTGGCAGTCACTCTGCTTAGTGTCACGGTCACATCCTAGAGTGCTGGCTGATTACCCCCTTCACTTGTCACGTGCTCTGCACCTGTCTCAGGGGCCTGCTCTCATTCTGTGGTCAAATGCAGTTAGCCCTGTGTCTTCTCTGAATGTGGCCATGACCTTCATCTGTGGAAAACTCTTTTCAGCCATGCTGGGAGGACGCTTTCTGATTCACTTTTAAATTAATTACCTTGGGAATAAAAGTGAAAGTTTAAAAGAAGCTGATGGCTTATAGCACCCAGGCCCCTTTGATTTCACTTTGTTAACGTGTTTCTTATTAACCATGAGAGTTCATGAGGCAATCACTAGAGTGCTTGCACAATCCCTTGAGGGGTCACAGGTCAGCAAGCTCTGTGCTGTGTGCTGTGTGCTGCCTCCTCTATCCCATGGCCCTGACAGACTCTGCCAGCCAACTGTCACCTTCTTTTCCAGTGAGCCTACAGATCACAGAACCCTTTCAACGTGCTGCTCCAGTAAGGTCTACTAATTGACTGACTGTGGTAAAGAGAGGAAATCTATTTACCATCCTTTTTCTGGTTTGGTCTAGTAAGTTTAGAAGCACTTGACACTGGGAAGAGGCCAAAGTCGGAGGCCTTCTGTTGCTTAGAACACTAGGGGAGCTGTGTCAGCCCTTTTGTCTAAAGGCAGGAAGTCTTGAGTGGAAGAGCCATCCGAATTTGTGATTGCAGAGGTTTGGTTTGGACGATGGGCTAGGTTCAAAGTATGTGTGGGTGCCCAGAGGGTGTAGAAAGAGCTGGGCTTTCTCTCAAATGAAGTTGACCAGGAAACAGGCAGATGACTCAGCAGGTGGCTTTGGTGCAGAATGCAATATATGAATAGAGCTTTTCTACAAGAATAGTAATAAACACTGTAGCTCCTTTGGGTTGGGATGTAGGATAATTGTCATGTTAATTTCATATAATATGCCTGCATGTCAGTAAAGTCACATTTAGCACCAAAAGTAGAGGAATTACTTTGCTATTGTTGATCCAGATTGCCTGTTATCCTGCATTTCTGTGGATCCAGATTTGCTGCTGAGTAAGGCAGTGGCTGGACACAGCTGGGCACTGCTGGACTCAGACAAGGGTTCAATTCTTTGCTCTGCCCCTTTCAAGGCATGTGACAACATATATAACCTCTCTGAAGCTCAGTTTTCCCTCTGTAAACTAGGGATAATAATAGAAGTTGTCTAGAAGGGTCACTTGAGGATCGAGCTAATGCATTTAGAGTACTTAACTTGGCATAGGAAGCAGTCAACCCTGCACTTGTATTAAAACCTTTTCCTTCTGTTTGTCTAACAGTCTGAGTCAGTGGGATTAAATGCTGAAGAGTTTGGGGGTGTTCGGGAGGATGGATATTTGGGTGTCTGAGGCTGGAGTCAATGTTAGAATAACCTTGTCTTTGGTGCTAGAGGCCATACTTGACCTACAGATTATACCTACACATTCTGAAGAGTAAAATTTGGACCCTAAGTTATAATTTACCATTGGGTCTATCAAAAAATCTTTTTCATTCTTAAAGTCATCATTTCAAAATCATGAGTTTTGAAATAATTTCAGATATCAAATATATATACATATATGTTTAAAAAGCCCTTTTGCCTGAAATATTAACATTAAATCTCGCTGAAGGTGTAGATGTCTACATGTTAGTTTTAGACTTTTGGGCTGTTTACAAAATAAGCAAGATAAGAAAAATGCAGGGGTTAAAGCTTTCTGAAGGTTTGGTGTGAGTAAAGAAATATATAAAAATGGGAATATTTTATACTTTTTTACTAAAGGCAGAAACCATTTCTAGATGCTCTAGTAAGGGTCTAGAAAATCTAGACTTTGACTTAGTTTTCTGGAGCAGCATTTTGAGTGATTGCTAGATAGAGATGCAGACCAATGTCAGTCATGAACATAGATGAAAAATTTTCAACAAAATACTAGTAAAGCAAATTCAATAATGTATAGCTCTGGCTGGTGTAGCTCAGTGGATTGAGCATGGGCTTATAAACCAAAGGGCCACAGTTTCGATTCCCAGTCAGGGCACATGCCTGGGGTGCAGGCTGGGTCCCCAGTAGGGGGTGCATGAGAGGTCACCACACACTGAGGTTTCTCTCCCTCTCTTTTGCCTTCTCTTCCCTCTAAAAATAAATAAATAAATAATCTCAAAAAAAAAAACACCAGTTATAAAAGAAATTAAACATAGGAGCGGGTGGGATTTATTCCAAATATGCAAGGCTGGTTCAACTTTTGAAAACTAATTAAAGTAATCCATCACATTAAGAAGCTAAAGAACAGCCCTGGCTGGTGTAGCTCAGTGGATTGAGCGCGGGCTGGGAACCAAACGATCCCAGTTCGATTCCCAGTCAGGGCACATGCCTGGGTTGCAGGCCAGGTCCCCAGTAAGGACCATGTGAGAGGCAACCATACATTGCTGTTTCTCTTCCTCTCTTTCACCCTTCCTTCCCCCTCTCTCTAAAAATAAATAAATAAAATCTTAAAAAAAAAAAAGCTAAAGAATAAAAATCATGACCATATCAATAGATGCAAAAAAGCATCTGACAAAATCCAACACGTGTTCATGATAAAACAAACAAACAAACAAACAAAAAGCCTCTCAGCAAACCTCGGAGGGGAAATCCCCCAATTTGCTAAAGACTACCTACAAAAACCTATAACTTAACATCATCCGAAGTAGTGAGCCCCAGAAGCTATCTCACTGGGTAATTCAGGAGCGAGGCAAGATATCCCCTTTTACCACTGCTTTTCGATATCCTACTATTAGTCCTTGCTAATGCAACAAGACAAAACAATAATGAAAATTACACTGATTGATAGTGAAGAAATGAAACTGTCTTTGTTTGCAGATGATGTGGTTGTCTATGCAGACAACCATAGTGACTAATAAGTGCTGATAGCTAATTATAAGGATACAAGTTAATTTACAAAACTCAATCTCTTTCTTATACTAGGAATAAACAAGTGGGTCTTAAATTAAAAACACAATGCCATTTACATTAGTACCTGAAAGAATGAAATACTTAGGTATGAATCTAACAAAAATATGTAGAGGATCTATGAGGAAAACGACAAAACTTTGTTGAAAGAAATCAAAGAACTAAATAAATGGTGAGATATTTCAAATACATATATAGGAAGACTCAGTATTGTGAAGATGTTAGTTCTTTTCAACATGATCTACAGATTCAACAAAATCTTAATCAAAATCCAGGCAAATTATTGCATGGATATTGACAAACTGATTCCAAAATTTATATGGAGACACAAAAGTTCCACAATAGCCAAAACAATATTGAAGGAAAGGCATAAAGCCGGAGGACTGTCACTACCTGACTTCAGGGTTTTTACTATAAAACTATAGCAATCAAGATGGTGTGGCATTGGCAAAAGGAGAGACAAATTGATCAATGTATCAATGTAAGAGAACAGAGAGCCCCGAAATAAACCCTTGTAAATATAGGCAATTGATCTTTGACAAAGGAGCAAAGGCAATACAATGGAGCAGTG
This sequence comes from Micronycteris hirsuta, assembly GCA_004026765.1. Classification (NCBI taxonomy): domain Eukaryota; kingdom Metazoa; phylum Chordata; class Mammalia; order Chiroptera; family Phyllostomidae; genus Micronycteris; species Micronycteris hirsuta. The sequence continues at coordinate 37,218 of PVJI01009186.1, forward strand.
ACGCTCTTTTCAACAAATTATGCTGGAACAACTGGACAGCCACAGACAAAAAAAAAAAAAGAATCTAGACCTAGATCTCACCCTCTTCACAAAAATTAACTCAAAATGGATCACATACCTAAATGTAAAACACAGAACTATAAAATTTCTAGAAGAAAACAGGAAAAAATCTAGATGACCTTAGGCAAGGTGATGATTTTTTAGGTATAACACCAAAGGCATATTCTATGAAAGAAATTAAAATTAAAATTTCTGCTTCGGGAAAGACACTGTCAAGAGAATGAGAAGAAAAGCCACAGACGGGGAGAAATACTTGCAAAATACACAACTGATAAGGGACTAGTATCCAATATATAGAAAGAACTCTTAAAATTCAACAATAAGAAGACAAACAACCTGATTAAAAAGTGGGCAGAAAACCTAAACAGTTACCTCATCAAAGAAGATATATAGATGGCAAATAAACGTATGAGATGTTCAACGTCCTATGCCATTACGGAATGCAAATTAAAACAACAACAAGGTACCAGTACGTGTTGATTAGAAGGGCCTACATTCAAAGTACTAACAACACTCAATGCTGACAAGGATGTGGAGCACTGGAGCTCTCATTCACTGTTCATGGGAATGCAAAGTGACCTCCACTTTGGAAAAGTGTTTGGCAGTTTCTTACAAACTACTCGTACTCTTACCATATAATCCAGCAATTGCACTCCTTGGTATTTACCCTCTAGGTCCACCCATGCTGTTGCAAAAGGCAAGATATTATTTTTTTTTTATGGTTGAGTAGTGTTTGCACCATTGTGCAAATGTACCACAGCTTTTTTATCCACTTGTCTGTAAATGACAAAGGCACTTGTCGTTGCTTCCACAATTTATTGATGGGCACTTGGGTTGCTTCCATATCTTGGCTATTGTAAATAATGCTGCAATGAACTTATTTTGACCATGGAACCCTTTTTTTTTTTTTTACAAAATCCCTCCCTGTGATCCTGACCATTATCATTGTTGTTATTGTTACTTAAATCAAATGTCTGATGTTTGATTTCTTTCAAGTCATAGTTATGTTCTTTAGGCAGAGACGGTAGGGGGCCGTACTGATGTTTGTGGTCTGATAGAGTCAAGCCATTTAATTTGTTTGATTACAGAGTAAAGTGAAATTAACTATGCTGGATATGCCCTACGTTGCTTTAGGAGAGAAATATTTTACTGTTTTGTTGGGGAGGGTGTAGAATGATTTTCTTGTTTTGTTTGTTTGGTTTTTGGACAAGGCTCAGGAGGTCACAGCTCCCAGCTGTTTCGCAGTGGCAGTGGCATTTTGTAAGCCTGGTCATCTTGAGGGAGTATCTTTGTGAACATTTCTCTGTAAGTGCTGGCTATTGTCAAATTCTACAGCTGAAGCCCTGAGATATGAAGGTTTATTGTCTAATTTTCAGGCAAATACAATTTTAATGAAAGCGATCATTCAGGGATTTTCTTTACCATATTTGCTTTTTATGTCTGGACTCCTTTTATAAAAGGAAGTGGAAAAATTATTTGAGAATCTAAAATAAGTCAAACTTTATCTGTTCATATTCTTAAACTCTACTATCTGAGCATATAAGTGGTGGCATTTACAATAAAATAAATTGCTTGGAAATAATCGGCTCTTTTAAAACAATTTTTCGAAGCCCCTTACTCTACACAGTTTTTCCACAATGGGGGCCTTCAGTATTATTGGAAAGATTGAGAGTAGAGATGTGGGTTCTAGTCCCAGCCCTGCCACTAAACAGCTCCAAGGTATTACTGTTAGCACAATTAATAGCAACCTTTATTGAGGGCTAGTATATGTCAGCTAGTATGCTACAGGCTCTGCATGCATGAATTCTTTTCACCTCTGCTACATTCCATCAGAGGGCTGGACTTAGTAACTCATCTTCCCTTTTCCAGGCTTAAATGATCCCAGGAGATACGTCTCTGCTGCCAGACCTTTGTTCTACTCTGGGGGCAGGGCAGTCAGGAAGCAAAGGAATTTCATCCTCACTAAAAGCAGTGGGTAGACAAGTTCTTGGGAGGCTGAGGTGGAATGCAGAACCATTTTCTATTCTAAATCAATATATAATCCAGTATAACATGTGTAATAATCAGATGCCTTAAACGGGTTTTTGGTAGCCCAAGCATCTGAAAACCAAATATAACGTTGTTTTCTTTGCTCACAGCCTATTTGAGTTGAGCAGGGGAGAAAAGGCTTTTATTGATTTGCCCATCAATGTGGGTCTTGTATTTGACAATTTAGCCATCAGTTCTATCATTTAGGTGGCCTTATGTGTCTCCATCATAGTAACTCCATCACCTGACACTTATAAAGTGTCTTGGGTTTTAAATGTCTCTCTATACCTATGATCTTATTTCATTTTTGGTCCTTAATACTGTGTCATATTGTTACAAGTCTGAAAGACAAGAACCTCTAGAATATTACTACTTTTACTGTCTTATTCTCAAATACGATTCAAGACTTAAAACTTTCACTGCCCAGCCCTGGTCAGGTGGCTCAGTTGGTTGGAGTGTTGTTCTGTATGCCAAAAGGTTGTAGGTTTTCGATCTCTAGTCAGGACACATACCTAGGTTGTGGGTTTGATCCCCAGTTGGAGCGCTTATAGGAGGCAACCGATTGATGTTTCTCTCTCCCTCTCTCTTTCTCTCCCCTCCCCCCATCCTTCTCTCTTTAAAATCAATTAAAAAAGAAAACACATCCTCGTGTGAGGATTAAAAAAAAATTCACTTCCTAATGGCCAGATGATTTCTAATTGATGTCTAATAGGCTTCTCTGCTTTGGTAGCAGCCTTGGTCTGAGGGACCATTTTGGCGCGGGGATGGTTTGGCAGGCAAATCCTATTTAATTGTTTTTAACACAAACACCCCAGTGTACAGAAATTGGAGAGTGTGTCACTTTCATATAGATTATGCTGTTTTGATGTATAGGCTTGGTAGAACTTACCATCCATTCTTAATCTTCCTAAAAAATCTTTCACAAAATACTCAGAGGGAACTTTCAGAATTCCTAGGAAACTGAGCTGGGTGTTTATGGAACTCTTATTCTTCTATGCTCACCTTCGTTACTGCTTACCTTTTAACTTGTTCTCTGCTTAGAGACAATTGGGAAAAAGTTTTTTTTCTGCTAACTTCTTATTAGGGTTTTAATAATTCTATTTCCACTTCCCCCATTAGGAAAAAAACTGCATGTTAAATAGTTCACCAAGTAAGAAAGATAAAATTAATTAGTATTTAAATCAAACTGCTGAGTTTAAACCTTTTAGGATGTAAAAACTGCCTTATTTTTTAAATGTGGAGCCTTATTTAAAATGCTAAAATATTAATTTTTTTCCAAGCAACCTCAATAATTTGGTAGTACTACAAGAATGGCTAGGCCATTGAGTTTGAGACAGACTGATTTCCTAGGGCCCCAGATCATATAGCCAAGAGTTTACAGAGATTTTGGTGCCAATAACAATCACGAACAGGCACCTTCTACACAAAACGCCACCGTGGGGTTGCAGGAACCGTGAGAGAACCTCTGACCAGGCTCAGCTCCCACAATTAGATATTTATTACTCTGGGTCCAGATTTTGTCACCTGGAAAATTATAAAACCCCCATGTGAGGGTTGATATGGTCGGCCTTATGATTTACCAAAGCCTTTAATAAGAGCGGGTTTCAATATGCTGAGACAAAATAGACGGCTAGGGTTGAAGAGAGGGTCGACCGTGGCAGTGAAGTGGGCACAGTGGGAACGGAAGGCTGAGGAGAGGCAGCTGGTGATGGCGGAAGGGTGGAAGAAGGCAAAAGATACATTTCACGTATTTTGTTCATTTATTTCTTCAACGACTATTTACTGAGAGTTTGTTGATTGACAAATCACTGTGTTAAGGGCTGGGGAAGAAATAAGCATGCCCTCTTAGAGTTCAGGCATGGGGTGAGAGGGGGCCAAGTCAGCAAGTAGTGAATGGCAGCACAGTGCACAACGCATCGTTAGATAGGGCAGGCAGAGAGGACGGTGCATTTGCGGAGGAAGGATGCTGGGGAGGAGTGACAGCAAGCCAGCTCAGAGAGACAATTTGAGTTTGGTCTTAAAAGACAAAGACAAGTAGAGGGGATCCAAGATGGTGGCAGAGTAGGTGGAAGTTACACTCAGCTCATCTCAAGACCAACCTGTAATTACAACTAAAATATAGAAAAATCAGCCAGAATAACCAACTGAAGACTAGTGAACAGAAGTCCTATAACCAATGATTTACAGAAGAAGCCGCAACAAGACTTGTAGGAAGGGTGAAAACACGAGAAGGGCTGGCCCCACTCCCACAGGCGGCGGCCGAGGATATTGAGGGACGTCTCAGCTGCAAAGGTTCCCCTTGAGGAGCGACGGGCCTCATTCCCATGCTGGACTACCTACCAGAGCTGGAAAGAGGTGCCCACATAACATCTGTCTGTGAAAATCAGTAGGGGTTCTGTCCACCAGGGAGACAGAGTCTGCTAGAAACCCAGGTGCCCTCTTAGAGAGACAGCACACAACATCTCATTCACACCTACTCACCGTGGGCTCCAACAAAGGGAGGGCGGCTCAGAGTGGAACAGAGTCATGTGAGGAGAGATGAGGTTGTGTGGAGAGAGTGAAGCAACAGACAGCAGGGTCCCTGTGCTGAGTCCCTCTCCCACACCACAGATGACACTTATTTGGGGTTGAATACTCTCTTCCATATAGCATCAGCCTGGGGGAGAGCAATAGCCCCACCCTCCTCACTCCCTGTCACCCACCCTGCAGAGGAGCCAGCGGCACGGGCCCCAGGGTGTCAGAGTTCCTGCAGACTTGAGGTGTCAGAGACTAAGTTGTATGGCTCTGGGGAGGAGGCCATTCCCCCCACCTTCCTGTGAGCCTGACTGGTGCCATCCCGTCATAGGAAATCTATTAGCTCCACCCTCCTAACTCCTGGTGGCCCCACCCTGCCAGTCTGGGGCTCTCCAGGAGATTGGAGCACAACCTAGGACAGACTGAATTGTGTAGCTTTACAATGGGATCATTTTCCCCTCAGGTGACCAACAGGTGCTGAGCCTTACCTTCTCATGGCCTGTTTGGGCCTGATATACTCTGTTGGCCTCCCTCTATTGACTTCCTGAGACCTAGCCCCACCACAAATGTTTGTGGGCACCTGACAGGGGGCAACCAGCCTTGGTGTACCCTGGAACTTTTGCTGAGTAGACTCAGACCCAGCCCTGGCACGAAGTTTGAATATGTATCATTCTGGTCAACACCACTCACCCTGACCTGGGGACTCACTGAGAACCTGTCTCATGTGATTCAACTACCACCAGAGTGGCTTTCAGTGACTGAGCACCTGGTAGGCAGAGACAGATGGAGTCAGATCTCAGTGTGCCCTGGACCTTTTGCTGACCTGGCCTCGGGCTCAGTGGTGGTGGAAGCCAGACTTGGAGTTCACGTTGGCCCTTCCCATGCACATCCAGGCCCAGCAGTGGCAGCCACAAACTGTGGATCCCTTTGTACCTCCAAACAGGTTGCCCAGGGCCAGTCCCAGGCAGTGTCTGACATTGACCTGTACTGGAGTCCATCTCAGAAGGCCCAACATCAACACACCCAGTGACAGTATCAGAAAATTTCAGAGCAGGATCCAATAGTTCCACAAGCAGTACATCCAAAGAAAGTACACAACAGGCACCAGATCCTTCTGAGGCAAATTCTACTTCATGTGGCAAGCACTTGCATAGCAGCTAGTAGGCTGTGGTCAGGGTTGATCTTCACAGTCAGCCAGCCTGCGGGTGACAAGCACATAGCAATGCAGATTCAGCCACAACAGGAGGGCTCACATAAACTACACAAGTACATCCCTGGAGCACCCAGCTCAGGGGATCTAAAGGACTGTGCCACTGGGTCCCACAGGACACACACTATATAAGGCCACCCTACCAAGACTAGGAGACATAGCAGACCTAGCTAATACCCAGAAATGAACACAGAGAAGCAGCTAAAATGGGGAGACAAAGAAACATGCCCCAAATAGGATAACATGAGAAGTATCCAGAAAAAGAACTAAGTGAAGTGGATTCAAGCAATCTACCAGATACAGAATTCAAAACAATGGTTATAAGGATGCTCAAGGAACTTAGGGGAAGAATAGATGAACTCAGTGAGAACTTAAACAGATAGTAAGCATAAAAGAGTGCATAGAGACCATAGTAAAGAATGAGTCAAAAATGAAGGCTACAATATATGAAATGAAGAATACACTACAGTGAATCAATAGGCTAGATGAGACAGAGGACAGAATCAGTGACTTGCAAAACAAGGTAGCAGGAAACACCCAATCAGAGCAGCAAGATGAAAAAAAAAATTTTTTTTAAAGTGAGGATAGCATAAGGAACTTTCGGGACAATATGAAGCATAACAACATCCACATCATTGGGATACCAGAAGGAGAAGAGAGAGAGCCAGCAATTGAGAACCTATTTGAAGAAATAATGACTAAAAACTTCCCTAACCTGGTAAAAGAAAAAGACCCACAAGTTCAGGAATCTCACAGAATTCCAAAAAGAATGAACCCAAAGAGACCCACACCAAGAGAGATCATAATTGAAATGGCAAATGTTAAGGACAGAGAGAATCTTAGAAGCAGCAAGAGAAAGACAATTGAGTTACCTACAAGGGAGCTCCCATAAGACCGTCAGCTGTTTTCTCAACAGAAACACTTCAGGCCAGAAGGGGTTGGTATGAAATGTTGAAAGTGATGAAAAGCAAGGACCTATAGACAAGACTATTTTATCCAAAAAGGCTGTCATTTAAAAGTTAAGGAGAAATAAAGAGCTTCCCAGGCAAGAAAAAGCTAAAGGATTTCATTACTACCAACATCATTACCAAAAGTATTAAACAGTCTTCTTTAAGAAGGAGAAGAAAAAAACAGAGGGACATGGTAAAAGAATAAAATGGCAATAAATATATACCTAGCAATAATCACTTTAAATGTACATGGCTTAAATGCTCCAATCAAAAGGCATAGGGTAGCAGAATAGATAAGAAAACAAGACTGATATATATGCCATCTACAAGAGACCTACCTCAGAATGAAAGATACACAAAGACTGAAAGTAAAGTGATGGAAAGATATATTTCATGCAAATAGAAATGTAAAAAAACTGGGGTAGTAATTCTTGTATCAGACAAAATAGACTTGAAAACAAAGGCCATAATAAGAGACAAAGGAAAACACTGCATAATGTTAAAGGGATCAATCTAACAAGAGGGTATGACCCTTGTGAATATTTATGCACCCAAAATAGGAGCACCTAAATACATAAAGCAAATCTTGATGGACACAAAGAAAGAGGGAGACAGTAATACAGTCAGAAGAGGGGATTTTAACACCCATTGACCTCAATAGATAGATCTTCCAGACAGAAAATCAACAAGGAAACAGCAATCTTAAATGACATATTAGGTCAAATGGATTTAACTGATATCTTCAGAGCATGATCACATGAGGGGAGACCCCTCAAAACTGGAATTATCTTCTGGAGGGCAGGTGCCTTGTAGTACGAGCTTCCCCCCTGCTGGGTGAACGTTCTAGGAACCCACCTGTGTGAGCTACTGTTGTCATGAGAGGCCACACTCAGCTTCAGTGCATTTTTTTGAAGACTGTTTAAATGCGTTTGCCCACCTCATGATGGTGATTTACAAACACACCTGCCCACACCACACTGAGTGTGCAGCAGTTTTTGATCAAAATGACATGACCCCCATGCCCCACCCTTCCTGTTCACCCGATCTTGCACTGAACAACTTTTTTTTTTGTTTCCCTGGATGAAAAAAGTCTACAAAGGGAAACGTTTTGCTGATGTGGAAGAGGCGAAACAAAAAATGGGCAGAAGCAGTAAGAGGCATCAAAATGGACAAGTTCAAAAACTGTTTGAACAGTGGAAAAAAAGTCTTAATAGGTGTGTTGCTTCAAATGGAGAGTACTTTCAAAGTACTCTCCATTTGAAGCAACACACCTATTCTTTTTTCTTTTTTTGAAAGTACACACACAAAAAAAGAAAAAAGAACAAGTGCACAATTTTTAATAAACATATTGCATTTTTGATTCTCCCATGTCAATAAATACAAGAAAAGCACTTGAAAAAACCCAGTACTGATTTATGATAAAAACTCTCAGCAAAGTGTGAATAGAGGAAACATACCTTAAAATAATAAAAGCCTTATATAACAAACCACAGCCAACATCGCACTCAATGGGGAAAAAGCTACAAGCATTTCCCTTAAGATCAGGAACCAGACAAGAACGTCCTAGCCACAGCAATCATAAGATAAGAAATAAAAGGCATCCAAATTGGAAAGAAAGAGGTAAAATGTCATTATTTGCAGGTAGCATAATATTATATGTAGAGAATCATAAAGATTTCACCAAAAAACTACTGGAACTGATAAATGAATTCAGTAAAGTAGCAGGATACAAAATAAATCTCCAGAAATTTATTGCATTTTTATATACCACTAATGAACAATCAAAATTCCACTTAAAATTGCCTCAAAAAATTCCTAGGAGTAAATTTCACTCAGGAAGTTAAATACCTGTACTCAGAAAATTATAAGACATTGAAAAAGATACAAATAAATGAAAGCATATATGATATTCATGGACAGGAAGAATTAACATCATTAAAATGTCCACACTACCCAAAGCAATCTATAGATTCCATGCAATTTTTATCAAAACACCAATGACATATTTCACAGAACTAGAACAAATAATAAAAAAATTTATATGGAACCAAAAAACAATCAGTCAAACAAACAAACAAACAAACAAACAAACAAGAAAACCCAAACAGGAATAGCCACAGCAATCTTGAGAAAGAACAAATTTGGAGGAATCACACTACCTGCTATTAAACTATACTACAAGGCCATAGTAATCAAAACAGTATGGTACTGGCATACGAACAGACATATTGATCAATGGAACAGAATAAACAGCCCAGAAATAAACCCACACTTATATGGTCAATTAAAATTTGACAAAGGTGGCAAGAACATACAATGGGGTAAAGACAACTGTTTAATAAATGGTGTTGGGAAAATTGGACAGACACATACAAAAAAAAAAACTAAACTGTCTTCTCACACCATATACAAGAATAAACTCAAAATGTAATGAAGACTTAAATGTAAGATTCAAAAATCATAAAACTTTTAGGGGAAAACACAGGTAGTAAAATCTTGGACATTTCTAAAAAGATTTTGCACCTCAGAGGAAACCATCAACAAAATGAAATGACAACCCACTGAATGGGAGAACATATTTGCCAATGATACATCTGATAATGGGTTAATATCCAAAATTTGTAAAGAATTCATACAGCTCAACACCAAAAAAAGTCATACAATTCAATTAAAAAATGGGCAAAGGCCCTCAGTAGACACTTTTTCTAAGAGAACATATAGATGGCCAATAGACATATGAAAAGATGCTCAATGCCATTAATCATCAGAGAAATGCAAATTAAAACCACAATAAAATATCACCTCACACATGTCAGATTGGATATTATCAGTAAATCAAACAAGTGTTGGTGAGGTTGTGGAGAAAAGTGAACACTTGTGCAATGTTGGTGAGAATGCAGATAGGTGCAGACACTATGGGAAACAGTATGGAATTTCATCAAAAAACTAGAAATGAAACTGCCTTATGATCCAGCAATTCCATTTCTGGGTATATATTTGAAGAAACCCAAAGCACTGATTCAAAAGAATATAGGCACCCCTATGCTCATTACAGCATTATTTACAATAGCCAAGCTATGGAAGCAACTCAAGTGCCCATCAATAGATAAGTGGAAAAAAGGCTAGCTACAGTATACAATGTAATATTATTCAGCCATTAAAGAAGAATAAAATTTTACCATTCGCCTCAACATGGATGGACCTAGAGGATATTATGCTAAGTGAAATAAATCAGTCAGAGAAAGACAAATGTTTATATGCTTTCACTTATATGCGGAATCTAAAGAACAATATAAACAAACAACACAGATTCACAGAGAGCAGACCGATGGTTGTTGGAGGGGCAGTTGGTTGGGGGACTGGGTGACAAAGGTGAGGTGATTGAGAAGTACAGATTGGTAGTTACAAAATAGTCACAGGGATGAAAAGTACAGCCTAGGAAATACAGTCAATATATGGCAGGTGGGCACTGGAAATATCAGGGGGGACACTTTGTAAAGTATATGATTGTTCAACCACTGTGCTGTACACCTGAAACTAGTACAAAATAATATTGACTGTAAACTGTAATTGAAAAAAAGTTGAATAAAAAATAAACAACCCCCCAAACAAACACAAATAAAACTCACCCCCTATATCATAAAAAAGAGAGAGAGACAAATAGAAATGTTTGCCTGCAGGACTACAGTAATGCCCTTTACCCATGGTTTCCCTTAGTCTCAGATAACCTGGGTTCACTGAGGTCTGAAAATATTGTGTGGTAAATTCCAAAACTAAACAATTCATAAATCTTCAGTTGTGTGCCCTTCTGACTAGTGTGATGAAGTCTCACGATGTCCCCCTGGAATGTGAGCCATTCCTTCCTTCAGCGTCTCCATGCTGTGGGCGCTCCCCGCCTGTTAGTCACTTCGTAGCCGTCATGCTTATTACTTTTTACTGCCAAGGTATCAGTAACCTTTACTTTCAAGTAACTCTTATTTTACTTAATTTCCCCAAAGCACAAGCGTAGTTATGCTGGAGATTTTGGTATGCCAAAGAGAAGCCACAAAGTGCTTTTTTTAAGTGAAAAGGTGGAAGTTTCCAACTTTATATGGAAAGAAAACAAACCATTTGCTGAGGTTGCTGAGAACTCCAGTAAGAACAGATCTTCTATTTGTGAAATTGCCTAATTTATTTATTAGACTTTAAAATTTCTTTAAAATTTACTGATGAGAGAGAGAGGGAGGGAGATAGGAAGAAAGGGCAGGGGGAGAGAGAGAAAGGAGAGAGAGAAAGACTGATTTGTTGTTTCACTTACTTATGCATTCCTCGGTTGCTTCTTGTATGTGCCCTGACTGGCGACGGAACCCCACCTTCGGCGAATTGGGACAATGCTCTAACCAACTGAGGTACCTGGCCAGGGTGTATATGTTAGACTTTATCATAGGTTTGTATGTGTAGGGAAAAACATGGTCTCCGCAGGGTTTGGTACTCCTCGGTTTCAGGCATCCACTGTGGGTCCTGAGGGGTCGACTCACATGGAGAGGAGCGGCCACTGCCACAAGGAGCGGAGGGGTAGCCGTGGGTGGAGGGCACGAAGGGAGGAAGTGCTTGCACAGGGAGCTGAGATGAGACATTCTGGGAGGCGGGGCGCCGTGGGGTGCATGGTGGTAGCTGAGGACGCAGGTGAAAGTGAGGCTGAAACGCTGGGCGGACAGTCATCCTCCTTATGGAGCTTGGATTCGATTCTGCAAGTGACGAGGAGGTTCTGACCATGCAGGGAGCCCAAACAGGTTTGCATTATTGAGTAAAGGATCTGACGACCTTGAAGTGGGTGGTTTGGTGGCAGGAGATGCATAGAGACAGAGGACAAGGGGAGCAGTGCCCAGTTTTGACCATATCAAATGCTCCTGGCATGTTCTATAGCTCAAGGGTGCCCTAGAAAGGGAAATAGGACTTCAGAAAAGCTGTGTCGCTGTAGCCTGCAAACACACACAAACCCAAAGCAGGTGTGTGTTTGTGTCCGGGTTGGGAGCTTGTATGACACAGAGCCTCACAAAACTAACAAGACCTATTAGCATAGGGAAATACAATAATTTATTTGTTTATTTAAAAGTTTTTAAAACTTATTTTTCAATCACAGTTGGCATGCATTTGTTTCAGATGTACAACACAGCAATCAGACATTTATACCCTTTATAAAGTGATCACCCCAACAAATCCAGTGCCCATCAGAGGGAAATGTAATGATTTAAATCTTGGATGAATTATATAGGTTTATGCACATTCTACCAAACTTTTTCATGTTGTTATTAACCCATTTGAATAGTCCATCAAGACAAGAACTAACAATAAAGTGCAATTTTGTTAAATGCAACTCAAAAGTAAATGTAATCCTAAAACTAAGGCTTAATCTTGGTGTTTTTAAGGAACACTTTCAAATGTGCCAAATGGAAGGTAAAACTTTGATCTTGATATAAACGTGCTTTCTAGATCAGTTTCACAAAATGATACAATATCCGAGTCCAAAAGTCACACACGATGTCCCAGTCCAAAAGACACGCTCTGCTTTGAGTGTGTCCTTCCTGTCCTCAGAAGGAAGACAACTCCTGTGCAAGCCAGGCACTCCTGCCATCATTTCCTCATTCCCAAATATTCCTCATTTGGAGTGTTTCCGTGGCTCAGACCCGTGTTCCTGTCAAAGGTTACAGGCAGATCGTGGGAAAATTAACATTAAAAGGGAACAACCTTGCAAAAGTGAAGAGAGGAAGGCAAGCCAGATCCTCTGACTTGGATTGGAAGATAAAGTCACAACAGGTGCTGGGACTTAAATCAAAATTATAAATAGAATGGAAATTCTAATGTGAATAGCAGAGTGACTGGAACTAAGAACCAAGACAAGGTTATGGAGGACTGTGTGATCTCAGATGGGAACTTTTCACACGACCTTTTTTGAGTCCCCATTTCTAATACTTTCCTCTCCTACTTTGTTCGTACTTCATTTCAGGCAATGATGCCCTCTCCTTTGCACTGTAGTTTTGAATTATTTTTAGCCTGACTAGTCCGTTGAGTCTATGCATGTGTTTATTTATCCCTTCTCTTGCCTGAGACAGAACTTAAGTTGGAGCTACATGGCAAACCCCTTCAGGACCGGGGAGGGGTGTTACTCATGCTGGTTTCCCGAGAGTCCAGGACTTAATATGCAGTCAGTGTTCTGTTCAGAATGGCCAAAGAGAACTGGACTTCTGACAGGTTTGATTTTCTGCTCTGCTGCTCACAGCATAGGACCCACGGCAAGGAGTGTAACCCCACTGAATCTCAGATATCTCACTGGGTTTTTCTATGAAATGAAATAATGTATTGTATTAAAACTACTGCTCCTAGCACATGGTATGAGCTTCATAGTTTCCATTATTATTATAACTGTCCACAGTTTCAAGATTACAATAAGCAGTAAAAACAATTTCATTTCATGATATTATACCAATAAATAGATTATATTATTTTTCCCAAATCAGACCAAAATACTCTACCTGACAGAATTAACAACACACTAGTTTTAGTGAATGTGCAAGAAAATACAAAGTCATGGTTATATTATCCTAAAAAGTAATGAAAGAGGAAATGATTTGTAAATAACTTGACAAGTTTGCTGGCATCGTAGGGTCCCAACTTAGACTCCTAGTATTGAAGACAACACTGTCTATATCTATTTGTCAAAGGACTTTTGCATTTTACAGAGTCTCAGCATTGATGGCTGACAGGATCTGAGTTCTCCAGGGCATATCTGTCACACAGTTGGCAGACAGGCAATTTCCTCCATGGCCAGAAACAAGAGCATCGTGTTTGGGTCTCGAGTCCCAGTGCAACTTTAGATAGAATCTACTTTTTTCTTATCAGTTCCAGCCCTTCCTCAGAAAGTAAGAACCACTGAGTGATTAAAAATGTGGACTCTGGAGTGATTTGGGGTCTCTGTGGGATCTTACCAGGCTTTAGGACTGAAAACTTATATTCAGTTTTTAATTTGGATTTTGTACAACCTTGTGAGGTAGATAGATAAATATTATTGTTCCCTCTGGAAAACAAAGCTCAAAGAGGTGAAGTAATTTTTGTAAGACCATGTAGCTCATGTGGAAAGGCTGAGATTTGAACCCAGGCTGGTCTCACTCCAAAAGCTAGTTTACAATCACCATACGACACTTCTTCCGTGTTCCCTGGGTGTGCCAATCACCAGGTTGTTGATGTTAGACAAGCTATATTAAATATCCCACAGCTCTGGGTTTTGTATATGTAAAACATAGATGATATCTTACAGGGTTTTTGTGAGAATAAATTTGGATGACATTCACACATGAATGTTTGTATCCACCAGTGGGCAGCTATTGAGGTTTGAGTGGGAATTTTGAAGAGGGAGATCTTAGGCAGTCAAATCCTGCTCACATTTTCCTGTGGCACCAAGGGTCACAAAGCCAGAGGGAACTGTGCAGGGATAGAGAACCAATACGTGTCTAGCTCCTAGCCCCATGCTTAGCACAGACAGACCGGGTCCTCAGTAAATGTTTCCTGAATAATTGATTCAACATCTATGTTTGTTGCTTGCAATGCAGGAAGCAGCAAGGTGCACAACTCCTCACCTCAAGAAACTCATTTCTAAAGAGAAGGAGAGACAAGTATAAGCATACCTTGGAGATATTGTGGGCTCGATTCCAAGATAGCTACAATGAAGCAAGTATTGCAAAAAAGTGAATCACACAGACCTTTTGATTTCCCAGTGCATATAAAAGTTATGTTCACAGTATACTATAGTCTATTAAGTGTGCAATAGCATTATGTTAAAAAAAAGCCAATGTACATACCTAAATCTAAAAATACTTATTGTTAAAAAATGCTAACCAACATCAGAGCCTGTTGGAAAAAAATGGCACCAATAGACTCACTCTAGACAGAGGTGCCACAAACCTTCAATTTGCAAAAAAATGCAATGTCTGTGAAATGCAACAAAGTGAAGCACAATAAAACAAAGTATGCTTGTAAACCGAAAGCAAAATAGCATAATATGTGAGTGAACAGTCAGAAAGACTTCTTGGCAAAGAACTCTGGGCACCAAGTCTTGCAGGATACATAAAACTCCATCGTGTGAAGAAAGGAGCAAGAGACATGTGTGGGGAACAGGATAATCAAAAGCGCTTGTAAGAAGTACGGATTGTTCTGGGAGGAAGGAGTGCAGAGGTGAGGGACTGGTGAGATGTGGTCCTAGGTCTCGAGTGCTGCACTGAGGAGTTGGGATTGCATCCTGAAGGTGATGCTGGAGCCCCTGACAGACCCGCCTTAGGGAGTGCTGTGAGCATGTTTCTGTTTTAGGGCATCCTGCTGGGAAATGTGCAGAATGGTTGAAAATAGAAAGAGGGTGGATATACAAGTAGAGTTAAAAGGTTATAATGGTAGAAAAGAAAAGAATGGTAGAAAAGGTGTTTAGCTATTATAACAAAGATGTGAAGGAGGAAATGGATTTCAACTGCATTCGGGAGGTAGAATTAATTGGACATAACATCAAGTTGGCCACAGAGAAAAAAGGGGAGGAATGCTATCTAAGGTAGCTGCCTCATATGAGTAACTAGATACATGATGGTTCCATTAATAATATTAGCTACCATTTATTGAATGCTTATTATGTATCTGGCATAGTGCTTTGCATGCATTATTCCACTTGATTGCCATGTCAATCTGCAAAGTAGGTATCATCTTCAGTTCATGGAGGAAGACGGTGAAGTTCAGAGCAATTAGGAAGCTTGCCCAGTATCTCATATGGAGTAAGTGGTTGAGTTGGAATTTTGACCCCAGTACCTGAATCCCAAGCCCACACCATTAGTCACTGGAGCATGTTCAGACCCTTGCTGCACCGAGGGACCACAGGAAAAGACGGTTTGGAAAGGAAAGGGAGGAGATGATGATGATTGTGTGGTATAAGTGTTCCTACAAATATCCAACCTGTCAAGTTATGTGCTGAGTTTTGCTTCATAGAAGTAGCTTTGCGCTCATCTGGGGATGTAGGTAGGTGAGGGATGGAAAAAGGAGCCAGGAAGGGACTCTCTACAAGCTTCCTGCTAATATCACAGTGCTCTCTCCTGCTTTCTCTGGAATAGTGGATGATCAAGAAGAGGTTAAGGAGCAGGAGTCTTTAGGCCAATGTCTCCAGCTTTAGTGAGAGGGCCAACAGAAAGGGGACCAGACTCTGAAGCTACAAGCAAAAAAGCCCAGGGCTCCAGGGCTATAGACACAGCCCCCATCTCAAGGTTAAGGACAGTACCCCCACAAGATCCTTTAAATACTGAACTCACAGCAAGTACGCATGCTCCAACAGTGACCATACATAATGTATTGGTGGAACTGATACAAATGAAATACAAGCGAGGAACTGCTAGTTAGTTCTGGCAATTGGCATCTGAGCCAGTTCAAGAGTGTGCGTGAATCCTTGGGTAAGGCAGGCATGATTACAGAGGCTCCAAACAGACCGTTCCTCTGTCCCTGCCCTTTCAAAGTGCAGCTCTTTATTCTAAAAAAGGGTCCACTTAAAGCCTCTTCAGTCATTTCTCCTGGAAGAAGAATCAGCCTCTTGAGTCCTGCCTTGTGAACACATTCGGTGGATAGAGCAGGAGAGAACTCGGCGCATGCCAACAGGGGGAGGAAGGAAGCCTGACTTGGAAATGCAGAAAAATACAAACTATCTAATTAGGGTTAACCATTTTACTATTTTTTTAGTGAGATAACATTGGTTAATGACATAAGTTTCAAGTGCACGACAGAATTCGGTATCTGTCCATACCACCCAAAGTCTAGTTTCTATCTGTCACCATACGTTTGACCCCTTTACTCATTTTGTACCCTCACCCTCTTTCTCCTCCAGTAATCATGTCTGTCATCTGTATCTCTGACTTGTGTTGTGTTTTGTTTGTTTTTTTATATTGCACACATGAATGAAGTGATACAGTTTTTGACCTATTCTGTCTGATTTCTTTCACTTAGCCTGCTACCCTCAAAGTTTATTCATGTTGTTGCAAATGGCAATATTTCATCTTTTTGTGACTGAGTTGTTTCCCATTGTGTAAATCTGTACCACGTCTTCTTTATTCATTCATTGGTCTATGTAAGAATGGCTCTTCCAAAAAGACAAGAAATAGCAAGTGTCGGAGAGGATGTGGAGAAAAGGGAACCCTCCTCACACACTGTTGGTGGGATTGTGAATTGGTGCAGCCACTGCAATATGAAGTTTCCTCAAAAAAATAGAACTGCCCTGTAATCCAGCGATTCCACTTCTGGGTGCAAAGACCATGCAAACACTCATTTGAAAAGATACATGCACCCTACGTTCATTGCAACATTATTTACAATAGTAAGACATAGAAACAAACATGATGCCATTTTTTATGCAGTTTAGTAAAGGTTGCTCAGTAAATTACAGGCTAATAGAAATTTATTTTATGAATTTACCATTCTTTTTCATATCTTAGGCCAACCAGAGAAAAAGCAAAAAACAAACAAACAAAACAAAACAAACCATATCTGGAGTCATGAATTCTCATTGTCCTTCTGTGGTTGACACTTAGCGCAGTTACTCTTTGGGGAGGGTGATTTGTGTATCTACCACTGAGCCACCAGCATCTTTGAAGCTATACTGTGGTTAAGTGGACATATTAGTACTTTTGCTCTTTTACCTTTTGCAAGTGTTTGTGTGTTTAAAAGGGTGTTAGGTAAGATGAGGAATGGAGACTGTTGAGAATTAATGGCCATGGCCCAACCATATGGATCAATTTACTTCCTAATAACCGTGATGCACCTGGAAGTAAAAATCACTGTGGAGCAGAGAAATCTATTGTTATGCATGCCGTGATTACCGTCTGGGTCCTGCAATGACAGGAATGTGTGCTAAATCCCTTTGGCTACTGATTTTCCTATTCCTTTCCCCCAGGCACCCCAGCAGAAGTCTCATTCTATTTCCTTGCAAAAGTGGCAGGATTCTGCTTGGAGAATGACTGAGGGGTTCTCCCACCTTGTTTTACTAACACCTTCCCTCACCCACATACCCACAGCAAGTCACCCCCTCCCTGAATCTGAAGAGATAGGCAAAGAGTCTGAATCTTTTGTTGTTATTTCCTGGAGCTGGAACTCAGGGAATGAGCCAATCAGATGATCAACATCAGGCCAAAATTGCCCCTCTCCTCCAATTCTTTTTAATTGGGGAAAATGTTTATTTAAAAATCTAGCAAATATGATTCAAATTAGAGATCCAACAACACCTATAGAAAGAATCATCAAAAATCAGCATTTTTGCTCAAAGTTTACAGAGAACATAACTCCTTTTCTTAAGTAATTTTTCTTTAATCTAATTTAAAGAAATTAGTAATTAAGGATAAAACAACTGTGACCACAACATCAGTATTAAAGGTTAAGCAACCTTCCACTGTCCTTGTTTATTGTGTTTATCATCGGTTCAGCTTTCCATTTCTTCAAAGGCCTGTAGAAATGGCTGGCAATTTTCAATCATCAAATCAAAGCCCTTTGTTGGAATAGTTTCTTTGGTGTAATGCAAGATATGCTGTGAGTAATTTGATCAGTTCAGCCATTTCCATAATTAGAACAAGAGCACGTCTTCCTGAAGTGTGTTCTCATACTCTGGTCTGAAGTCACACAAAAGAAAATGCACAAAGCCCTTATGTCATGTGGTCCTAAAATAGCAGCTACTTAAAAAAGTAAGTAAATTTCCTTACATCTAGCAGTTTGTCCACCACACCACTCCAGCTAGACATAGTTAAAGATCTGCTCTACATTGGCTTATCTGTTGATGACTAATAAAAAGCAAGTCAGAACATTTCACTTGAAATACATTATTTCTCTGTTTAATGGGTGTGCCATAGATCACTCCCACTGAGACTTTCTCAAAACTTCCCTGGATTTCTCAAGGGCAGGGGAAAAGCAACATTTAAATAACACTGAGTATCCCTTATTCATGTCATGTACCTACCTATAGAACTTTATGTGTGATCACCTTGGTGTGATGGGATCACTGAAATTGTAGATGCCCCAAACCTCATTTTAAAGAAGGGAGACATTCAGTGGGTGCATTTATCTGAGGCTCTTTGGTGGGGCTCCTTGGTCAGCCACTGTGCTCTGAGACTCAGGGAAGACAGGGAGTTCACACCACTTGAAATGTCTTTCTCATTCCACTGTCTTCTGGTATTGCCCTGCCCTCTGTCCTCTCAACTGTTACAGAATAATAGCAGGAGTTCATCCACTGGGTACTAGCAGAGCCAAACACTAGACACCAAGAGTTTCAGTGGAGAAATATTGGCTGTTTTATTATGAATGGTGCCTCCCAGGAGAGTGGGAAGCTAATGCTTAAAAGCCCAAAAAAGACACCTCAGGTTAGGGGTTCAGGGCTGTGCTGGGAGCTGATGGGTCAGAGATGAGGTAAGGGCAATGAATCCTCTCTTCAGGTCCTGAGGACAGTTCTGAAGTCTTTTCCCGCTCCCTCTGTCTGGTTTCATGGGAAGGTAGCCAGGGCGTCAGTTCACCTTAAGGCTCAGGACCTGAAACATATCTTAGGTCAAGGTGTTGTCTTTAGTTTGCCAGAGGTCCAGACCATGGGACTATTAGGTGTGAGCCACTCTTTCCTGCTGCCTCGGGAGTTGCTGATTATCAGGAGGAAAGGCTAGGTGTCTGTGGGTATGTGTATACATATGCATATAGAGAGAGATGATTACTAGAGCTAGGATTTAAAACTAAATTTAATCAAAGTCATTAAGGACTCAGTTTCATAACCACCAGGGCTTAAAGTTCCTCCTACCATGTCATTGTGTTACTCCTTAGTTTCTAGCTTATAAAATTTATACATCTCAGCTACCCTTCTTGACAACTGTCCCCATGTCACTGAAGCCTTGTTTCACTGGTACATACTTTGAATCTGCTGAATTAATGGTCTCGTCACTGTTCTGGCAATGCCTTATCCTCTTGGCCAACATGAGACCCTCTTGTCTTCTGAAATAGTAATGAAACGCCTGGTATCCAAGCAGTCTTCCCTGGCGATTTTACCTGATGTTGAACACACTTCTCAGAGCATAATCATGTGGACATCTGAGAAGTATGTATCTAATTTTGCAACACTATAAAGAGAAAAAATTTAAGGAAATTTTCTCCATACTCTTACCACCCTAACACAACTTTTCAAACTTCATGTTTCCTTCTAATTATTTCTTACCTGAGTATAAGCTTTTACATGACTGCAATATATACAACTCGTATTATTTTTTCATTCAAAATTATTTTGTAACCGTTGTGCCG
Source organism: Micronycteris hirsuta (assembly GCA_004026765.1). Lineage (NCBI taxonomy): Eukaryota > Metazoa > Chordata > Mammalia > Chiroptera > Phyllostomidae > Micronycteris > Micronycteris hirsuta. The sequence goes on from PVJI01009186.1 coordinate 57,294, forward strand.
TGTCACCGTACTGCCTTCATTTTTTTAAATTTTATTGTTGTTCAATTACAGTTGTCTGCATCCTCTCCCCTCCCCTCCCCCTCCAATCCCACCTCTCTTCTCTGCCCTCCCCACCACCCTTGGATCTGTCCATGTGTCCTTTATAGTGATTCCTGTAAACCCTTCTCCCCATTGTCCCCTCCCCCCTCCCCCCGGCTATTGTTAGATTGTTCTTAATTTCAATGTCTCCGGTTAAGTTTTGCTTGCTTTTTGCTTTTGTTGATTATGTTCCGGTTAAAGGTGAGATCATATGGTATTAGGCCATCATCAACAAAGCAACAGATAACTGCCTTCATTTTTAACAATAGTAGTACAGTACTTTATAGGCAGTGAGTGATTGTATAGAGAAATAGCAAGATGTGGAAACAACCTAAGTGTAAACCTTGAGAAAGGCATAGAAGCCCTTTTGAGCCTCAGTTTTTTTGTCTGTGAAGTGGGGGTGAATGTATGTAGCGCACATTGTACGGTGCCTGCCATTTGACAAGCACCGACTGTGGTTTATGACCCAGTGTGAGCCATATGAGCTTGCATTTGTGATTGGTTGTTTTGAAATCTTTGTGGCTGTTTTCATGAGCTGTTCCCAGACCATGGTTATGCTCCTCTAGAGTAAGGATGAAACTTTTAGGTCTTCTGTTAAAAGACAGATGTCAGCCTCAATGGGCTTTCTATCCTACAGGTCAGTGGATGACTGCATGTCACTCTGAATAACTTTGCTCTTCCAATTGAAACCTAGTCACTAGGTTTTGATGTTCTAAGGCCCCTAAGCTTAGTTACAAATCAAAAAGGAAACTTTGGCTAGATACCTTTATTTCCTACATCATTTCTATCCACCTGTAGCTGAGAAAGCTGAGTTCAACCAGTCCCTCATGGTCTCACATCAGTGCCTTAACTCTAAAATCGAGGCCATCTTGGCCAGCAGCTTAGCCTTCATCTGAAATGGGGGTGTCCACTGTTGGTTGTATCCTGCTCAGAACATTCTATTGTCCATAATTTATTATTTATAATTTATAGTTTATAATTTATAGTCTATAATTTATTTATGGACCAAAGAGAGGAACAACACAATGAAAGGTGGTCTGCAGCTCTGGCCTGCGGAGCACTCATTTAATGCAATAATGGGATGGAGGAGCAGAGAGCCGGCCCCTCCTTTTTTCTCTTCATTTACATACGGCTTCTTGACAGACAATCACCAAGTGTTCAGTTTGACCCCCCACCCTTCCTGACAAAAATGCATCTGCTTAAAGCTAACATTTTCATGACAAATTTAGGAGAGTCAAGTTTTACATAAAGGAATGATTGAGTACCCACACATTCTGGTATATTCTTTTTTTCTTGCATTATTGTTATTTTAGAGTGAATTCTTTTCCCCTGCTTACAAAATGAGGAGTAATCACTGCACACCAAGTATTTCATGGACCCAGTAGATATCTGCTGAGAAGAAAAGTGTTTTTAAACATTTTAGAGTTACTTTTGTTCCAGCTGTTTACATATCTTAATGACTATATGCAACTTTCCATGTTCTCAATTTTCTGTCCAGTGGTAAAACTCTTGTTCTCTAACTACATCTTGATGGCAGTTGCCTCAAAGATTCCTGTTTTGTCTTATAAGTAATATCACACTTATCACTGGTTAGTCACATTTGTAGTACTTCTTATGTCAACGTGGGCTTCTGATACTTTAAGTGCAAAAAGTAGTCTTTGTGCTAATTCTCAGTTCAAATGAGGAGGCTCATTTCTGATGATTTCTTAGTGTTCATTCCCAAAAGAATCCTTCTGCTTTAAAAAAAATAGTCAAAGGCATTCTACACACCAACTTGCCTGAACATGCCTCCTTTGCTTTGTGCCTGTTTTCCTGATCTGTTGAAATCTTCGGGCATGACTAAGCCTGGGAAGCAGCATGATTTGAGATGAAAAGGTTGTAGTCATCAACACACCTTCTGTAGATGCATTTCTAGCCTCAAAATTATGTGGAGATAGAATGTGGTCAATTCAGGTCTGGCTTTCCACCTTACTTTTGAGTCTAAAGTTTAGACTAATGGCACCATTTCACATTGGGTTGTATCGAATTTCAGGAGAAACATTTCCTTTGGGGTAGAACTTCTGTCAAACTTATGTAAAGCTTACTCTGTAATAACAATGGGAGAAGATATTTTACAAAAACCCAAGGAACTGAGCCTCATGTAAAAAGTAATGAGGAAATCACCTCTTTTTCTTTTATTCCAGTAGATCAAATTTCTCATCGAGAGGAATTAAGTTTTGTTTTTCTTTGTTTTCAATGTGACTCCTGTAAAGAGTTACCAAGTGGAATTTATTCTTTGGATACAAGAAAAATAAAGCCACTAGAAGAACATGTGAGGAGGCAGAGCTAGTTTTTGGGCATGCTGTCTAAATCATTAAACAGAAGCAGTTTTCAACATGCTTCAGCAGACCTACTATATGAATGAGAGGCAGTACACCAAGGCGAATAAGACTGGTTTTGAAGTTTAGCTCTGCTTACTGGCTTTGTGACAGCAGGTGAGTTATTGAATTCCTCTGTGTCTCAGTTTCCTCATGCGTAGTATGGGGATAGTATCACTACCACCTTGTGACAAATGCCTACCTCAGAGGGTTATTGTGATGATTAAATGAGTTAATATTTATACAGTGCTTAGAATAGTATCTTGGCACACAGTAAATGTGATATGGTAGCTGCTACTGTCACCGGAGATATAGGATCTTAATATGATAAAGATTGAAAGATGGCTTTTCTGTAAGCATGACCCTTGTCCTTCCAGGGGCATCTTCCTCACTTCCTTTCTTATGGTTTTAAATTTATACCAACATTTCTTCTCTTACACTGACCAAAGACCTGATTCCATCTGAAAACCTCAATTCTAAGAATTATCTAAGCCTTAACTGACAAATAATGCTCTATTTTCAGAGAGTATTTTTAAAGAATCACTTGATGATTAAAGTTAACTGATAAACAAATTAGAGAACAAACAGAAATATTTAATAGTTAAAATATAATATTTTCTGGATAATGGTAAGTATTGTAATTCTATACATACAAGTCGGTTATTCTCTCTGTGTGTGATTATTTGATCAGTTCTTGTCTTCTTAATTAGACCTTACACTCCCCAAGGATAGGGACTGTGTTTTGCTCCAGCAGGCATTCAAAAATAGTTGTCATATGAGTAAATGAATAAATGCATGCATAGCTTGGTAATATAAAACGATACCTTGAAAGTTGTTGTGTTTATATAGTAGCCTTTTAAAAAGTTTGTATGTAGATGATAGGATTATTCATACCCTTACCATTTCTATTAAGAAAATAGAAGGCTGACAGACTGAGCTACAGAGAGATTCATTAACTCAGCAAAGAGGCAGGCTTGAGGATGAGCCTGCCGTCTTCTGAGTCTGGGTCTGTTTCTAGGAAGATGGGAAGGAGAATCAAGAAATGCCAGCTTACTTTCTCCTTTAATATTTTCCTTCCTTCTCCCCTGAAATAGTTTTATGCTTACATTCTATAGATGCAGACAGAAGAAAGGACAGAATCTTCAGACATTTGGTTAGTACTCTCCTTCTAGAAGGAAAGTGGACATCAAAGCACAGGATTGCTACACACCCATGACTCAGAGCTCTCTCTCCCAGGTGCCAGAACCTGGTGACAGTTCCTGACAGGTGGATAAAGTTAGAGTGTGCTGCTGGACTCCATGCAGGTGCCTTGAACATCAAAGGCTTAATATCAGCAATGAAAATTTAAAACGAGTGTGGCATGTTGCTGAAAAATGACCACATAGGCAAATGGATGACTTTTTATTTAGCTCCTGAAAATACCATACACAGAGAGACATTCTTAACCATCTGGAAACTATTTTGAGGAAATTAAAGTTTTGGAATTCAACTCCATCAGTGATTCCCTCTTGCTATTATTATTATTATTGTTATTTCCCTGTTGCTTGCCCTCAAGTCAGGTTCGAAAGCTTGGTTCCTATAAAACAGCTCCTGACAAGTCTGTAAGTTAGAGTCTTTGCCCTCTGTCCCCTTTGACTTGCAGACATCCCTCTGCTAGTCCTCTGCTTTTGCTCTAAGTTATGTATGCACATCACAGATGTAAATCTTCTTGTTTTTTTTGTTTTTTTTTTTTTACTCCCAGCACATTTGGAGATGATTTAGTTCCTGAAAGATTATTTGGACATTCTACTTTTTATGAAATCCAAATCCTATGGAATCAGAGAGGTTTCTTTTTTCTCCTTAAAGTGTAAACCAGAAGCATCATCAAAACAAATTAAAAACAATTAAATCAGGCTATTAGAATAATGTTCTGTGTTACTGGCCCGATAATTTGATGTGGGAGGACTTAGAGTCATTACTGTTACACCATGCACGACTATATTGGTTACATCAGATGGATATATAATTATCTGTTGGACTTGTTGGCTCTCTTATTTCATTTTAGCCTCCACGCTGGATTAAGTTTTCATAAAACCATGACTGACTAAAATGCTTGAAGAATGAGCACTTATGTTTCATTGACTGTTTTGGTTAACTGAAGTTTAACTAGAAAACTCTTGGCTTTAATCATTGTTGAAATATTTCTAAAATCATTTCATTTTCTTGCATCAAAAGGATAGCACCATGGAAGAGTCTGTCATTGGTAGACTAAGTCCCTTGGGGTCATTTTATGACTATTATAAAATGTTACAGATGGAGGGAGGGTGAGAGTTTGAAATGAATATGGAAACTAGTTAATAACTAGATCCCTGGGGTCAAATAGCCACTTAGCTCTTTTAAAAGTGGACTGCAAACTAGTATTTATTGAGCACCTACTACTTGCCAGTCCTCAGACTCTCCCCCTGAGGAGCCCAATTCTCGTGGAGGAGAGAGGGCTGCGTTTACCTGTAATGACTCTACAATGCAGTGTTTAAGAAGGCGTGTGGTCAGTGTTATTGCAGCTCAGAGCAGGAAACTACCAACGGCCTGAGGAAACCGAAGGCCTCACTCACTCACTCAGGCAAGATTATGGCATGGTGTGCTATGGGAGTTACGTGGAGAAGAGGAGGCGGAATAGCCTTGGCTGAGGGAGCAGACTTTGAAATAGGAGAGATGTAAACAAGGGTCGCAGGTCCAGGGGCCTGGAATGCGAGTCTGTGTCAGGGCAGAGGCTGTTGGCAGACGAGGCTGGAGAGCGGGCTGAGGCAGACTGCAAAGGACCATGTGTCCAGAGTGCAAATGCTGTTTTGTAAGGAACATTTGACAGTGGAGTTCGACAGTCCGATTTGTGTTTCGTAAAGATTGTTCTGGCGAGATAGGTGAGAAGCGCTGGCAGAGGAAGAGACTATTTTGATCAACTAGTTAAATTCAAATAACATTTTGCTGTTTTATTAGCCTGCATCATAGTTTATACTATTATTTTACCTTTAAACAGAAAAACATTTCCGTGTTCTCCTCTCATTGAGGTGCCATATTATTGCTATGTTCACTCTGAACATTGGGACTGAGGCACAGTGGGCATGTGACTTCCCCACGGTTCTGAATGGAATCCATTGAAAAATTGACTTAAAGCCAGGCCTCAAGGTTTCTTCCAGCAATTGCTAGACCACACTCCCCACTATTACAGCATTTTTATGATACAATTAACTTTCAGAAAGCCATATGGCTTTTGTTACAAAGACTAAAGGAATGTGCTTTTCATAACGAATGGCATATGGCCTCCAATAGCTCTCTGCTTGCATGTTTTAACAAAATGAACTTGTACATAAATTAGGTGCCTCAGGTCAGTTAGCAAACCGAAGCTGATTTTCTCCTGCTCTCCGTAATTACAACTGCATTTCCGACAAATATCAGGGAGGTTTTTTTTTTTGGCATCCTGCGGGTGTAAACGTTCATAGTGTAGCTCAGAGGATTCTTTTGTCTTATGGAGTTGCCTTTTTAAAGAGTCAGCGTTTGTCTCTTATTCACAAGGGAGTGTGTGGCCCACAGAAACGGGCGTTCCTGATGAAGCTGCATACTTTTAGGATGGCAGGAAAATTAGTTGACTTAAATGATGCAATAGGCAAAAGGAACAACTGAATGAGAACCGCTGAGCTGAAAGTTGACATTTATCTTTGGTCACTTAAATGTGATGCCGGGCTAATGGACATGTGATAGATGCCCACATGCTGAACTACTTTAATAGCAGTGAAGTGTTAGGGCTCACATTTGATCTCTAGGAGTTGTTTAGAAACCTTTCTATTTTAGGTTACATGCCTTAAATTTCTTCTCTTTTAGTTTCACACTGTGTCTCATCCTATTGTTGATTTAGCTGGTTTTCTGATAGAGTCTGAGAATGAACTCCTTGCAATTTCACATTATCATATTACAATATTTACCACCGATTATTTTACTCAAGGTCAATGACATTATCTCATTGGAATTCTCTGGACTCTGAATTCATAAGATAGTCCAAAATGCTCTTGTCTATGGTGGAAAAATACAGCATAATTACTGTAAGTCAGTTGGTTCATAAAGGATCTGAGTTTCAAATTTCATTCATCATATTGGCAAATAGCTTGCCTTTTTTAATGCTTATGTTTATATTACACTAATAATAAAATAAAAAATTAAGTGGAAGTATATAAACCACAAAAGGAAATTTAAAATAGACATGTTTCTTAAGTAACTAAAGTAAAAAAGTAAAAATACCTTTTAATTAATATTAAAATATGTAAGCCCTTCTATTCAAAGACTTAATTTCCAAAAGACAAATTTAGGACAATTTATTTATGAAAAATAAACCAAGCATTTAAAAAAATAAATTTCATTCTTAATCTTTTTTCCCCATCTAAAATGACTCATTCAAATCCTGTTTATACAAAAGGAAAGTATTTGTAACTTGTTTTTTTTTAAATTCATCTTATATTTACTATAATCTATATTCTTTTTTTGGACAAGTCACAGCTTCTCCTTTCATAAAAGAATACCTTCCATTATGTTATAATTACAAATGGTGGACTCATAGCACCGCTGAGTCATGGGGCTGGATGCAATGAGACAGCAGTCGTCTCGGCCTCCAGGGCATTGCTAGACCGTGACCTGAAAAACAAAGTGAGCAAGAGACACCTTTAACCAGAAATACCGTTTTGGCTAGATAAAGGAAAAGGTAAACCTGGGAACTCTTTTCCTCTTTCACAAAAGTACTTCATCCTTTTCTTCCAAAGTGAAACTCACCTCAAACTGATATTATTAGAAAACCTGTTGTGTTTGAAAATGTAAATCCATGTAGACTCACTCTGTATTTGAGAATTGAATACGAGGATCTGTAAGACTTCAGATAAGCATTGTTTGAGAATGAAAGATGCTGCCCTCATCTATTTAAGCATCATTTATAACGTGACTGCAAAATATAGACAGTATGTAAGTACAAGACTTATAAAGTAATTAATGCTACATAATCTATAGAAAACAATTTGAAAGAAAAAGTAATTAGGATAACATTCATGTACTAACAAAGTGAGTTGTAATAAAATGTCATTTTCTTAACACAATTTACTCATGTTAAGGCCATGCCTATCTTGCTTATAGGCTCCTTATCCCTTGGAGATAATTACATTAAAGGATATGCTTCAATACACTGAGCCAGTATGGCTCACTGTGTGAAGAAGTCAAGTCAAAATTTCAAGCAAGAAATACTTAGACTTCCGGCCAAGATGGAGGCATAGGTAGACACACTGTGCCTTCACACACAGCCAAAAGAGGACAACAACAATTTAAAAACAAAAAAACCCCAGAACTGACAGAAAGTTGAACTGTATGGAAGTCCAACAACTGAGGAGTTAAAGAAGACATGTTCATCCAGCCTGGTAAGTGGGGCGGAGCTGGGCAGAGAGGGCTCACAGCAAGTCGGTTTGTGGAGTGGAGCAGGCTGCTGCAGCTAGCCTGGGAAACCGCAGCTGGGTGACCTGGACCCAGCGGGGCCCAGGCTGGTGGAATGGGCGGTCCCACATTCCTGTGCAGATAAACAGGGAGAAAAAGCTGGGGAAAAAGTGAAACAGACCATGCAACCCAGGGTTCCAGTGTGGGTCAATAAAGCTTTAAACCACCGATTGAAAACACCTATGGGGTTGAGGCGAAGCGGGAGGAACTCCCAGCCTCACAGGGGAGTTCGTTGTAGAGACCCACAGGGTCCTAGAATGTACACAAGCCCGCCCATGTGGGAATCAGCACAGAAGGGCCCAATTTGCTTGTGGGCAGTGGAGGAAGTGACTGAAAGCTGGCAGAGAGTGGAGCAAGCACCATTGTTCCCTCTTGGACCTCTCCCCCTTGTGCAACATCACAACAAAGCATTGTGGGTTACCCCACCCTGGTGAACACCTAAGGCTCCGTCCCCTATATGTAACAGGTACGCAGAGAAAAATAAATGGCCCAAATGAAAGAACAGATCAAAACTCCAGAAAAAATACAACTAAGCCATGAAGAGATAGCCAACTTATCAAATGCACAGTTCAAAACATTGATAATCAGGATGCTCACAGAATTGGTTGAATTTGGTCACAAATTAGATGAAAAAATGAAGGCTAAAGTAAGTGAAATAAGGGGAAATGTACAGGGAAACAATAGTGATGGGAAGGAAATTGGGACACAAATCAACAGTGTTGACCAGAAGGAAGAAAGAAACATTCAACCAGAAAAGAATGAAGAAACAAGAATTCAAAAAAATTAGGAGAGGCTTGGGAACTTCCAGGATATCTTTAAACATTCCAACATCTGAATTATAGGGGTACCAGAAGGAGAAGAGGAAGGGCAACCAATTGAAAACTTATTGAACAAATAATGGAGAAGAACTTCCCCAATCTGGCAAAGGAAATAGACTTCCAGGAAGTCCAGGAAGCTCAGAGAGTCCCAAAGAAGTTGGACCCAAAGAGGAACACACCAAGGCACATCATAATTACATTACCCAAGATTAAAAATAAGGAGATAATCTTAGAAGCAGCAAGAGAAAAGGAGACAGTTACCTACAAAGGAGTTCACATAAGACTGTCAGCTGATTTCTCAAAAGAGACCTTACAGGCAAGAAGGGGCTGGAAAGAAGTATACCAAGTAATTAATGGAAGGCAAAAACCTACATCCAAGATTACTCTATCAGCAAAACTTTCATTTAGAATGGAAGGGCAGAAGATGGCAGCGTAGGTGGTCGCACTCGCTGCCCGCACATCCAGAATGTCCATACAACTAATGCAGTAGCAAAAATTTAAACAACCAGAACGGACAGAATCGGACTGAAGGGAAGTCCGACACCCAGGAGGTAGGAGAAGACAAACATCCAGGCCGGTGAGCGGGGCAGAAACAGGCGGAGGAGGCAGCGTGCACGGAGGGTCTCACTCACGCTGCGACTTACTTACGCCGCTACTCAGGCTGCCAGTGCCTGAACAGGGCGTGGCTCCAAACAACGGGTGAATACCGCAAGCCGGTGACGCTGCCGGAGAGAGGCCAGGGCTGAGCCAGCAGAGCCGAGTCTGGCAGAGGAGGCGGTGGGGAGTTGGGGAGAGGAGGAGTGACGGAAGCCCGCGGTGATCGGGGGCCGCCAT
>PVJI01009187.1:0-66623 GCA_004026765.1 Micronycteris hirsuta
TTTCTCTAAGGAGACCTTCCAAGCAAGAAGGGGCTGGAGAGAAATATTTCAAATCATGAAAAGCAAGGACCTACAACCAAGAATAATCTATCCAGCAAAACTTTCATTTAGAATGGAAGGGCAGATAAAGTGCTTCTCAGATAAGGTCAAGTTCAAGGAGTACATCATCACGCAGCCTTTACTATATGAAATGTTAAGGAGTTTTATATAAGGACTCATGAGAGAAGGCACCAAGGCCAGATCAGCTACCAGGGAACTCAGATCAGCCACAGCCAAGACGCTTGTGAGGTAAGCAAGCAAAATACAACCAGAGAAACAAATTATAACCAGAGACATTGAAATTTAGAACATTCTGGCAGTAAGCAGAGGGGAGGGGGAAGGGGATAATGGGGACAAGGGTATTCAGGAACTGCTATAAAGGACACATGGACAAAACCAAGGGGGAGGGGGGAAGCAAGGGAGGGAGGTGGGTTTGCCTGGGGTTGGGGGTGGGGGTAAATGCAGACAAATGTAAGTGAACAACAATAAAATAATTAAAAAAAATAAAATAACATTACAAGAAAAAAAAAAATGAAGGTGCTGCTGAGTGACAGCCGTGAGCCAGGGGTGGCTCCTGAACATTTGAATCGTGGCTGGGGCGAACTGAGGTGTGCTCCAAGTGTAAAAAACATGGACTGGAGCTTGAATACTTAATGCGAAAAAAAGGATGCAAAATAGCAAATAATTTTTCAGTTCATTATATGTTGAAGTCATATTTTGTATACGTTAGGTTAAATAAAACATACTATTAAACATAAAAAAAGGGTACAACATGATGATTTGACACATGTATATGTTATGAAATGATTACTACATAAGGTCAGTTAACACCTCTTTCTCCTCACAAAATTACCTTTTTTTGTGTCTGTGTGCTGATAACATTTAAGACCTACTCTTTCAATAATTTTCAAGTATACAATGCAATACTGTTAACTATAGTAACCATGCTATACATTAGATCCCCAGAACTTAAAACTTTGTATGCTTTGGCCAACACCTCCACACTTTCTCCCTTCCAGGCCCTAAAAACCACTATCTACTACTTTTATGGTTTCAGCTTTTTTATATTTTATATATAATTGAGAAGAGTATTTGTCTTTCTCTGTGTGACTTAACTCACGTAGCATAATGCCCTCAAGGCACATTCATATTGTTGCAAAAGGCAGAATTTCCTTTTATTGACAGCTGAATGATATTCCTCTGTGAGCGTGTGTGTGGCATTTTCTTTATCCATTTGTTGATGGATAAACTTAAAAATTTTTAAGTATTTTATTGATTATGCAATTACAATTGTCCCATTTTTTTCTCCCCTTTATTCCCTTCCACCCTGTACCACCCCCTGTCCCATCAGCAGTACGCCTTAGTACATGTCCATGAGTTGTACATACAAGTTCTTTGGCTTGTCCATTTCCCATACTATTCATAACCTTCCCTCATCTATTTTGTACCTACCATTTATGCTTCTTATTCCCTGTACCTTTTCCTTTGTTCTCCCTCCTCCCCCTCCCTGCTGATAACCCTCCATGTGATCTCCATTTGTGTGATTCTGTTCTTGTTCTAGTTGTTGACTTATTTTTTCTTTTTTAGGTTCGGTTGTTGATAGTTGTGAGTTTGTTGTCATTTTATTGTTCATATTGTTTGTCTTTTTCTTAGATAACTCCCTTTAACATTTGATATAATAATGGCTTGGTGGTGATGAAGTCCTTTAACTTGACCTTATCTAGGAAGCACTTTATCTGCTTTGCTGGATGGCATAATCTTGGATGTAGGTCCTTGCCTTTGATGACTTGGAATATTTCTTTCCAGCCCCTTCTTGCCTGCAAGGTTTCTTTTGAGAAATCAGCTGAGAGTCTTACGGGAACTCCTTTGTAGGTAACTATCTCTTTTTCTCTTGCTGCTTTTAAGATCCTCTCCTTATCTCTAATCTTAGGTAATTTAACTGTGATATGTCTTGGTGTGTTTCTATTTGGGTCCAAATTGTTTGGGAATCTCTGAGCTTCCTGGACTTACATGTCTATTTCCTTTGCCAGATTGGGGACCTTTTCTTGCATTATTTTTTCAAATAAGTTTTTTATTTCTTGGTCTCCCTATTCTCCTTCTGGCACCCCTATGATTTGGATGTTGGAACATTTAAAGTTGTCCCAGAGGTTCCTCAGCCTCTCCTCATTTTTTAAAATTCTTTCTTCATTTTGTTCTGGTTAAACGTTTGTTTCTTCCTTGTGGTCCACATCGTTGATTTGAGTCCTGGTTTCCTTCCCTTCTGTTGGAACCGTTGGTTCCCTGTATATTTCCTTTATTTTATTTTCCATAGCCTTCACTTTTTCCTCTATTTTGTGACCATACTCAACCATTTCTGTGAGCATCCTGATTACCAGTGTTTTGAACTATGCATCTGATAGGTTAGCTATTTCATCACTTAGTTCTATTTTTGGAGCTTTGATCTGTTTTCATTTAGGCCATATTTTTTTGTCTTAGTATGTCTGTTGTGTAGTAAGGGCAGAGCCTTAGGTATTCGCCAGAGCAGTGCAACCCTCGTCACTTCGATGTAGCTCTGTTTGTGGGGGAGGGGTCCAAGAGGGAACAATGCTGCTTACTCAGCTCTTGGCCAGCTTTCAGTTACTTCCCCTGCTACCCACAAGCAAATTGGGCCCTTCTGGTACTGATTCCTGGGTGGATGGTTTTGTGTACGTTCTAGGACCCTGTGGGTCTCTCCAACAAACTCTCCTGTGAGGGTGGGAGTTTCTCCTGCCACCACAACCCCCACAGGTTTTTATACTCAGAGGTTTTGAGGCTTTATTTCCCTGTGCTGGAATCCTGGGTTGTGCCGTCTGTCTCACTTCCCAGTAGTTCCTCCCGGTTTATCCACATGCAAATGTGGGTTTGGCAGGTCTGCCAGCCACTGCCTTCACATGACTCCTCTCCACTCCGGCTGCCTGTCTCTACCCTTCCTACCAGTCTGGATGAATGTTTCTTCAATTCCTTGGTTGTTGGACTTCTATACAGTTCGATTTTCTAGCAGTTCTGGTTATTTTTTGTTTTTAAATTTATTGTTCTTGTGTGAGGAGGCAAAGTGTTATCTACCTACGCCTCATCTTGGCCAGAAGTCTCCTTTTGATGAATATTTAAGTTGTGTCCTGTTTTGGTTACTGTGAAGAATGCTACAGTGGACATGAGAGTACAGATATCTCTTTGAGATAGTGACGTCATTTGCTTTGAATAAATACCCAGACTTGGGATTGCCGGATCATATAGTGGTTCTATTTTTAATTTTTTGAGGACCTTCCATACTGTTTTCCATAGTGTCTGTACCACTTTACATTTCCACTAACAGTGCATAAAAGTTCACTTTTCATTAATATAATTATATTACATTCCTAGTTATATTTAATTGATATCTTAAAAATGAAAATTTTTAGATAAAAATTTCAGTAAAATTTTAAATGAGTAGAGACTAAGTGGGAACTTATTGTGTTCTATATACTTCAAAGCAAAATGGGTTATTGGACTCATAATGAGGTCTGTCTAATGCTAAACTACAAAGTACATATATTTTTATGACTATGGATCGATTTATACCTTTAGCTTGCTCCTCTTTGAAGAAGCTATGAGTTAAAGTAAAAAGAAATTGGATGGGATAAGGATTCTAGATCCTTTCATGTTACCAATAGTTACCTTGAACATGTCATTTGTGGGCTTCTGCTTTCTGTTCTATAAAATGAGGGATTGAAGATGTTGATGAGATAAGAAAAGTATGAGAACATTTTGTACTCAGTGAGGTGGGTTGTAAACTAAAGGTACATGGTAGAAAATCATTATTTTGTCCTGATTTGTTTGGGAATTAAATGAGCAAATTTCCATAAAGCTCCTTGAACAGACCTGGCACATAGTAAGCATTCAACATTAGCTACCATGAAAATGGAGTTAGTGGTGACAAAGCTTTGGTACTAAAATACTCTGTTTCTGAAAGATTATGTAATTGAACTGCTTTAGCATCTGTACAAAAGTAAGGGATACTTTAAATAAGTCCATGTTTTTATTTTCTAGGATCAAATCTAAATCGCTGTGGTTTCCGAGGCTCTTCATACCTGGGTATTCCATTCAATCCATCAAAGGTCAGTTCTCTTTGGATCAGGAGAAAGGAGGAGGGAAGCGGGCAGATTTCAGTGAGAAAGAATACTAAGAAAGGATACCGAAAGAACCAGGCTTCCATGTTTCAATACAGCTACCTACTGTCTAATGTATATTGTGAACTGGAACTCTAAGTGAAAGCTATGCTCACTTTATTTTCTGGAAGATGCACAACACACATACACAAAAATTATGTCTCTCTTATGTCCTATGCATGTTTGTAAATTATTGGTGATTTCCTGGAGAAAATGGAATTAAAGCACTCAAGTGCTTGATACTTGCTGTCTAAGAAGCCCATGCATTTGTATGCATTAGAGAGGAACTTTACAGATGGTTCTCATTTCTTAGTAAAAAAAGAAAAAAACCCCACAAAAACTTACTACAGCAGTAACTAAAGACCTAGGTAGTAATGAATTTGTTGACCTTCGTGGCAGTAGCAGAATATTTTCACCGTTATATCCAGAGGCTTTGGTACCAGCACACACAGATGTAGAAAGCAGTGAGTCCTAACAAAGTGAGGAACTTTTTCTTTAAAGAAGCAGACCCAGAACAAGATTTGTAGATGTTTCATCTGTGTGCAAAATACCAACTTTTTTCTACAGTGGCAAGCATAGAAAAACTTCATCATTTTGTCAAGAGGTTTCACAAAATAGAAATTTTTTCCTTGATGAGATCAATTTGCTTTTATAATGGTTACAAGCTATTATCTGGCTACATTGAGTGTGTCAAGGTTTATATCCAGTTGCAATCTGAAGGCAAACAGCATGCTGCCAGTTTTTCTATACTCTGCTTCAAAATTTAGAAATAACTTCCGGCCAAGGTGGAGGTATAGGTAGACACACTGTGCTTCTTCACACAACCAAAAGAGGGAAAACAATTGAAAAACAAAAAAAAACGGATCTGACAGAAATCTGAACTGTATGGAAGTCTGACAACCAAGGAGTTAAAGAAGACATGTTCATCCAGACCAGTAGGCGGGGTGGAGCCAGGCGGAGAGCATACAGTGAGACGGTGGTTTGTGGAGCTGCCCAAAGACCCGTGGCCGGCACACCCGGAGAAACCCATGGCCAGCACACTCAGTGAAACCCGCAGCTGGCCAACCGGACCCAGTGGGGCCCAGACTGGTGGACCAAACAGTCCCTCATTTGCGCACAGATAAACCGGGAGAAAAAGCTGGGGAGTGGAGCAGACTGCACAACCCACCATCGAGGGGAAATAAAACCCCAAACCACCAATTGAAAACACCTGTGGGGGCTGAGATGGCAACAGGAGGAACTCCCAGCTTCACAGGGGAGTTCGTTGGAGAGACCCACAGGGACTACACAAACCCACCCACCTGGGAACAAGCACAGAAGGGCCCAATTTGCTTGTGGGTAGTGGGGAAAGTGACTGAAAGCCGGCAGAGAGCAGAGCAAGTGCCATTGTTCCCTCTCAGGCCCCGCCCCCACAGACAGTGATACAACACAACGATGTGGGTTACCCCACCCTGGTGAACACCTAAGCCTCTGCCCCTTAAAAGTAGCAGGCACACCGAGAAAAAAAGTGGCCCAAATGAAAGACCAGATCAAAACGCCAGAAAAAAATACAACTAAGCCACGAAGAGATAGCCACCCTATCAGATGCACAGTTCAAAACACTGGTAATCAGGATGCTCACAGAATTGGTTGAATTTGGTCACAAATTAGATGAAACAGTGCAGAATACACTAAGAGAAATAAGGGGAAATGTACAGGGAACCTATAGTGATGGGAAGGAAACTGGGACTCAAATCAATGATGTGGACCAGAAGGAAGAAAGAAACATTCAACCAGAAAAGGATGAAGAAACAAGAATTCAAAAAATGAGGAGAGGCTTAGGAACTTCCAGGACATCTTTAAACATCCCAACATCCAAGTCATAGAGGTGCCAGAAGAAGAAGAGGAAGACCAAGGGATTGAAAACTTATTTGAACAAATAATGGAGAACTTCCCCAACCTGGTGAAGGAAGTAGACTTCCAGGAAGTCCAGGAAGCTCAGAGAGCCCCAAAGAAGTTGGACCCAAAGAGGAACATACCAAGGCACATCATAATTACATTACTCAAGATTAAAAATAAGGAGAGAATCTTAGAAGCAGCAAGAAAAAAGAGGACAGTTACCTACAAAGAAATTCCCATAAGACTCTCAGCTGATTTCTCAAGGGACCTTTCAGGCAAGAAGGGGCTGGAGAGAAGTATTCAAAGCCATGAAAGGCAAGGACCCACATCCAAAAATACTCTATCCAGCAAAGCTATCATTTAAAATGGAAGGGCAGATACAGTGCTTCTCAGATAAGGTCAAGTTCAAAGAGTTCATCATCACCCAGCCTTTATTATATGAAATGTTAAAGGGATTTATGTAAGACATGGAGGGATATCAACGGGAGTGGGAGGGGGAGAGAGGAGGAAAAAAGTACAAAGAATAAGTAGCATAAGTGGTAGGTAGAAAACAGACAGGGGGAGGTTAAGAATAGTATAGGAAATGTAGAAGCCAAAGAACTTTATGACCCATGGACATGAACTAAAGAGTGGGGAATGCGGGGGTTGTGGAGCGGAGGGGAATAAAGGGGGGGAATAGGACAACTGTAATAGCATAATCAATAAAGTATATTTTTTAAAGATTTTGGAATAAATAGTGATTTTGGAGAAGGTGACATGATTTGATAGAGGCACTGCTTAAACTTTTTTCCTCTGCCTTAAGCTATAGACCAACTTGCTTATGTCACAGTCATGGATTTGCCATGGTGTTTTCAATCATATGTGCCCATTGCTTTTAGCAGGGAATCTAAGAACAAAGGATTCGTAAAATCAAAGTTTGTTTTTGTCAGTCAGGTATTTATACAAATTAATATAGACAATGTTTTAATTTTACCTATTTACTGGAATTATTTAATAAAATAAGTTTTTATTTCATTTTACTAATTAACATTGTATTAATTTTGAATTCAGAATCCTGGAACAGCCCATCCTTATGACAGTGGCCACATAGCAATGACCTACACTGGTCTTTCATGCTTAGTTATTCTTGGAGACGACCTAAGCAGAGTAAATAAAGAAGCTTGTTTAGCAGGTTTGAGAGCCCTTCAGCTGGAAGATGGGAGGTATGGGTCATTCCTTCTTTTTAAAAGAAAAATCTTTTTAAACTGAGAAAAACATGAATATAATTCTATACTAGAACTTTAAAGTTTGTCATAAATTCTTATAATCTGAACTTTTATTCCTTTGGTGATAGGAGGAGAATGAGATAAGCATTGAATATTATATTCCAGTGTAGGTAGTTTTCTTCATATTTTTAAAGGAGAGAAAAAGAAGTTAATGAGCTCATTAATTAATATTTGATGGTTTGTGTGGTGTATCTAACTAAAGAATTTTCCTGGAGTTTTAAGGTGAAACTTTTTAAATCCAGGAAGTGATAAAGCAGGAGTGTTATTGTCTAAAGAAAAGACTGCAAACCAATCCTGCTATGTTATTATTTCTCTGTCCCATATGCTGTTCTCTCTTTTCTGACACTGTTTTTTAAAATGATGCTCTTGATGAGGGGAAAATTAATATCAACATATAAGATAAATTGTCATTAATTGGAAATACTATAATATTAAATATTTACCTCAGCAGGCACATGTGAATAATTTCTTAATAGTTCAACACAGTCTTTGTTTACTGCTACCTTATCTTTGTTTATAAACAAAGGAATAGATAAGAGATACAGACTATTACCTCTCTAAAACTAATTAAATGGATGAAAAATTAAATTAAAACACTATGATCAATTAATTAATGGTGTTACCTATATATAGTTAGAAGAAATTTCACATAGCAAAACCTGGTGTTAACTGCTACTTTTTTCTTTTTTGGCCATTGTGCTGTAGCTGTTTCAGGCTGAGAACAAAACTTTGAGTGGTGGCATTTGGGAGGAGTAACTGTGGTAGTATGTAAAGCTACCCAGAAATCAGGACTTTGGAGTAATTATTCAGAGATCATTTTAGATTATTCAGGTTAATAGTTCTTTATTGAATAATGCAAATAGTATATGATTTTTAATCCATATTTAGATTTTTGAATCCATATTTGTGATAGAATAAAATTATAATATAGTATTATTAGTAAATCATATTGTTGTTCTTTTCAGTTTTTGTGCAGTACCCGAAGGCAGTGAAAATGACATGCGATTTGTATACTGTGCTTCCTGTGTTTGCTATATGCTGAACAACTGGTCTGGCATGGATATGAAAAAAGCCATCAACTATATTAGAAGAAGTATGGTGAGTTATGTTGCTAAATTGACTTTTCTAATGTTTTTATTATTGGTATATCAGGGCTGCAGTTTAATGCATGTCTCATCTCTTCCAGCAAGAATATGGAAGTAAGGACAAGCTTGCTTTTTGGGTATATCATATATCAGAATAGCCATATAGAAATAATCTTCAAGGACAGATTGACTCTTTGACCATTAAATTAAAATTTAAATGTGATCTGATGGTATCTAAAGAAACAATGTTCTTTTCAGAAGATTTGTCTGCCTTAGAAGCAGAAAAAAATAGTAAAATCTCAAAGGCAAATATTGATAGTCTATCCTATTTTTTTTTCAATAATAGTATTCCATCGTATACAAGTGCCGTAGTTTTTTTTTCAACTATCGTGCATATGGAATACATATTTTCCAAGTACAAACAATGTTGAAATTAATAACCTTCTGTATATATGCTTATGTATTATTCAAGATACATTTTCAGAGTAAATTCCTAGTAGTTGAGTTACTTGATCAAAAGACAAATGCGTATGTTAATATTATTAGATGTTGTCCATTTTCTCTCCAAAAAGTATGCTCCCATAAGTGTAGAACAGTGCCTATTTTCATATAGCCTTGATTTTTACCAATCTGGTGGGTGAAAAATGATATCTCAATGTATCTTTAGTTTGCATTTATTTTATTATGTATAAGAGTGCCCATTTTCTTAACTCCAGGCATATATAAAACAAGGCCACAAGCCAGATATAGCCTGCATTCCTGGTTTGGTGACCTATACTTCTAAGAAGTCCATTATTTGGTTTTTTGCTGTAGGTATTCCAAATTTGTGTCTGTTCCTTCTTTGCTTATCTTTCATATCAACCACTTTCTCTTTGACCCTTGTTTACTTCTTTATCTCAAGACCATTTTTATTCTCTTAGCTGTTCTCAGTCTTTCGTCTCTTATTGTGTTTTCATTTGAGACTATTCTTTAGTCATCCTGTAATTTAGTCTTTATTTCTCAGCTTATTTGGTCTTTTTCTTCCCATTCTTTCTTGAAATCATTAATTCTCTGTTTATTTCTTTTTACTGATTTTTTTTTTCTGTTTTTCATTTAGAATTTTCTTTTTGTATTCCCAGTTGCTTGTTTGGGGACATGTAATTGAGTTTGGGGTGCCATATGAGTTTTCTTTTGCTTTATCACTGTTTGGAGGAGGTAGAAGCAGATTTTCATATACTAAGATATTTTCATTTAAATTACTGTGTCTTCAACTTAATTACTTTGCATAGATTTGTCTTTTCTTGTTTATTCATTTAGTATATTATTTTTCCTTACAAGAATTTTTAGTTTGATTGCCAATTTTTCAGTTCAGAGAAACAAAGTTTGATTTCTTTCTTTTATTTTATATAACCATTTTATTTTTTTAAGTATATTTTATTGATTATGCTATTACAGTTGTTCCATTCCTTTTTTTCCTCTTTTCCCCCTCTGCCTGGTACCCTCATTCCCTCCAGCAATTCCCTGCCCACCTTGTTCATGTCCATGGGTCATACATATAAGTTCTTTGGCTTCTCCATCCTTACACTGTTCTTGTAAGGAAATTCTCCCTACCACCACCCCAATGATAACACCACAAATGATCTCCATATCTGTGATTCTGTTCCTATTCTAGTTGTTTGCTATTTGTTTTTGTTTTTGTTAGATTATTTGTTGATGGTTGTGTTCATTGTCATTTTACTATTCATATTTTTTATCTTCTTTTTCTTAGGTAAGTCCCTTTAACATTTCATATAATAAGGGCTTGGTGATAATGAACTCTTTTCTTTAACTTGACTTTACCTGGGAAGCACTTTATCTGCCCTTCCATTCTAAATGATAGCTTTACTGGATAGAGTAATCTTGTCTTTCATGACTTTGAATACTTTTTTTCAGCACCTTCTTGCCTCCAAAGTTTCTTTTGAAAAATCAGCTGAGAGTCTTATGGGAACGCCTTTGTAGGTAACTGTCTCCTTTTCTCTTACTGCTTTCAAGATTCTCTCCTTATCTTTAATCTTGGGTAATGTAATTATGATGTGCCTTGGTGTGTGCTTTCTTGTGTCCAACTTCTTTGGGACTCTCTGAGCTTCCTGGACTTCCTGTTTCCTTGGCCACATTGGATAAATTCTCCTTCATTATTTTTTCAAATAAGTTTTTCATTTCTTGCTCTTCTTCTTCTCCATCTGGCACCCCTATGATTCGGATGTTGGAATGTTTAAAGTTGTCTCAGAGGTTCCTAAGCCTCTCCTCATTTTTTTGAATTCTTGTTTCTTCATTCTGTTCTGGTCTAATGTTTATTTCCTTCTGGTCCAAATCATTGATTTGAGTCCCAGTTTCTCTCCCTTCACTGTTGGTTCCCTGTACGTTTTCCTTCATTTCATGTTGCATAGCCTTCACTTTTTCCTCTATTTGGCGACCATACTCAACCATTTCTGTGAGCATCCTGATTCCCAGTGTTTTGAACTCTGCATCTGGTAGGTTGGCTATCTCCATTTTGCTTAGTTCTTTTTCTTGATTTTTGATCCATTCTTTCATTTTGGCCATATTTCTGTGTCTTGGCACACTTGTTACATTGTAAGGGGCGGAGCCTTAGGTATTCACCAGGGCAGGACAACTGATGGGGCTGCGTTATGGTGCTGTATGTGAGGGAGGGGTCAGAGAGGGAACAGTGCTGGTTGCTCTGCACTCTCACCTGGTTTTCAAGAGACTTGCAGTTTCTTCTGCCACCACACCCCGCCCCCACAGGTTTTTACAGCCAGAGGTTCTGAGGCTTTATTTTGCCTGGTCTGGAACTCTGGGTTGTGTGGTCTGTCTCACTCCCCACTTTTTCCTCCCAGTTTATCCACACATGAATCTGGGACCACCTGGTCCACCAACTGCCTTGCCATGGGTCCTCTCTGCCCCTCCTGCCAGTCTGGGTGAATTTTTCTTCTTTATCTCCTTGGTTGTTGAGCTTCAGTACAGTTCGATTTTATGGCAGTTCTGGTTGTTTTTTTTTTTAAATTGGTTGTTTCCTTCTATTGGTTATGCGAGGACACGAAGTGTATCTACCTATGCCTTCATCTTGACCTAAACTCCCAAAGGTTGATATCTTTAATGAATGTTGGGTGTTTTTTGTTTTTTTTTCTTTTTTAGTGTTGGCAGGGTAGTGAGTTCTATGATATTCTGGTGGGAGAGACGTTTTCTTATTTCCCGGGTCTCTGAATTTTGCTCTTTTGAGTTTCCCTTTGCATACTGCCACCTTGACTTGCACTCTCTTAACTCCCTTCCCTAAAGTCAGTGCTCAGAAGTCTTTCAGTTCATGGTAGTGCCAGAGTGTAATGGTGTTCGTGCAAGCTGAAAGGATACAGAGTGATCTTCATCATCAACTGGAAAGATTAGGGTTGTTCTGTGACCTTAACAATTTTTTTCTAAAACACTGAAAACTCTTTTACTGTCATTTATAAATGTATAGAGAATTTTTTAATGGTAAGGCCAGTATTTATTTAGTACATTGTAATTTAAAACCTTAGCAAGATTGAGAGGTAAAGTGTTTTCTTTGTAAAAACATTTGTCAAGAGTAGTTTGGACAGTGCTTTGGTTCTTCTTACATGGCTGACAGTGTGGAGTGGAGCAGTCATCTTTTCTGTCTTGCTGTGCTGCTTTACACGTTTGTATCAGCCTCCAGCATTTTATCCTTTGCATTTCCATGTTTGTGCTATATCTCTAAGAGTTTCTTTTATGTGAAGTTTTTTGCCATTATCACCTTTTAGAATGTCTTTCTCTTCATTGCAACCACTTTCTTCACCCATGTAGATGTTTGGCCTTTACTCAGTTGTTCTGACTGTAGCACTGTCAGCGTTCCCACTGTGTGTGATTTTAGTTTCACTTCCAGTGGTACTGCTTTTCTTTTCTTACTGCACTTTCATCTTTGTAGCCACGCTCATATAACCTCTTTTGGCTGTGCCTTTTTATCAGTTGTCATGTGGGTTTATCACTAGGAGAAAGAGACAACACAGCCACCCACTTACTGTCCTGCAGGAACAGAATACCATGTGCAGTGACAAACTACTAATGGACTTTGAAAAGAGTGATGTGATTGGTCACTTGTCATGATGCAGATTTATTATTTATGTAGTGATTTGTGGACCGAGGAGCTAAGGAAGTTTGTATTTTATGCAGTTGCTCATAGTTAGTGTACTGTGGTTTACTGAAATTTGAGTCATATTGTGTTATTTAAGCCATGGCACCTTGAATTTGTGTATATGGGAACTGCGCAAAGCAAGGACTGCCTGTATTTCACACTTAGGGTGAAGTCTGTCCTTTAAGGTGGTGAGTTTAGATCAATCTCAGACCTGCCCCTAGCTCCCCTCCTCTGTCTTCCTCGTGATTTTTCAGGTAGCCCTTGCTCTCTGCAAACTTATCAAGAGTGTGAGAGATGGCTTGCTGGGGTTTGATGTTTATTTTTCTATAAACAGGTGATTTGAAGCTTGAGCATGTCTTCCAGCTTTGCTAAGGTTTCAATTTTATATAGTTGTATTGTTGTGGTTTGTTAGGATATGGGGGGAAATTAAATTTTAGGCAGTCACCATTATCCTGAGCTACCGAAAAGCCTCAAAATAGATTTGTTTTGTGTTTATAATGTATTTTTAGTATAAAATCCTTACATTTTCCTTAAATACATATATTCTTACAAGTGGGAAAGGAATAAGAGTTGAGTCTTTTTATCAGGTAGAAATGAATACAAGTAAGGTGCCATCGCTGAACAATCTACTGTCAGAATGTGTCTAATGTATGCATTTAGTAATTTGGTGTGAATAAGACAAGAGCGGATAGTTGAAAATGTCTATATCTACTACTTTGTGGAAAAGATATAAAGGAGAAATGAAATTAGATCGAGCAACAAAAATTCGTATAATGACAATTTATTTAATTTATTATTATTTCCATATTAAACCAAACAATGTTTTTCTTTTTCAGTCCTATGACAATGGGTTGGCACAGGGAGCTGGACTTGAATCTCATGGTAAGGCACCTTAAAATAAATAAACATGTAGTTTCTTTAAATAACATCATGGTATCCTCCACATGGAGGACCTCAGAAGTTTGTCTCAGCACTTTGTTCAGCCTGACCGTCTTCTGTCCTACTTCTCGCTCCTGACACTGTTGTGCCAGTTTGAACCTCTTCTAGGTCAGACCAGAATTTTCATACAATATTTTCTAGTAACCTTCTCAAGTGTTAGCTGCACAACAGTATCTTGTGGTGATGTCTTTTTTTTTTTTTTTTTGAGGTTTTATTTATTTATTTTTAGAGAAGGGGAAAGGAAGTGGAGAGAGAGAGAGCGAAACATCAATGTGTGAGAGAAACATCTATCAGTTGCCTCTCACACACCCCCCAACTGGGGACCTGGCCCACAACCCAGGCATGTGCCCTGACCGGGAATCGAACCAGCGACCCCTCGCTTTGTAGGATGACACCAACCAACTGAGCCACACCTGTCAGGGCCTTGGGATGATTTCTTAAGATATTGTTAGAAAATAGCAAGTTTCCTTCTTTGGCATAACACTAAAAGGCTAGATACAGAATATTAAACATGAATCAGTGAATTTGTGAAGAATAAAATTTTATTTACCTTCCTTAATGTAATTATCCTAAATCATGGTCATAAAACATTTTGTTGCATAACGTGTGTTCAATATATTATACAGTCTCTCCTTTCACATTTTTTTCCCACTTTTGGCACAACCAGAATAGAGAGATAATAGTCAAACTTACTTTGTCAGCACGTCAGTAGCCTAAACTCTTTCAAATTGAGTATTTCCCCATAGAAGTAAATAAGCTTTCATGCTCCCTTTTAAAAGAGAAAGAGGCCAAACCAAGCAGGCCCTCAGACCGAACTCCTTGTTTCATCTTCATCGCAGCAGCTTTGTGCCCCCCTGTTGTGCCCGCCCCGCTCCCAGTGAGTTGCAGTGGAAAGACAGGTCAGTGTTCAGGTCTCATCCCTGACACTAGCTCTGTGATCTCGGCTCCTCACTTAGTATCTCTGAAGCTGCCTCATGAACAAATAGAAAAATTTGTATCTTTTTTTTTTAAGATTGTTGTTAGGATTTATAAGAGATATGGGTAAAGTGGATTATAAACTATAAAACACATATTAAAAGATACTTCTAATATATATTCCTCGATCTCATATCCTTGTACCTGCCTTGGAACCTTGTCTGATCAGGTATCTTTCCTGTCTCTCACATCTTACTCTCTCTTTCCATGTAGGTATTTGTAGAGTGCGTCCCTAAGGGCTGCACAGAAGACTGTCTTGGATTTCTTCTGAGGCCGCACTGTAATTAGGACACTGTTAATTCTTGTGTGTGCCTGCGTCTGTCTGAGGTTAGCAGTGGGGCAAGCTGGAAATAGCAGTATGTCACTGGTCACCACCACTTGGTAAGGAAGGATACATTTGTCATTACACGAAGAGAAAATCTGGCATTTGTAAGAATTTCTGAAAAGATAGGGTCTGCTGCTCACTCTTGTAAAGGATCTTAATGGGCACATTGACCAAGGGGAGCTAGTAAGGTTACCAGTATAGGAGACATGGGGGACAGACACCGTTGTTCCTAAGAAATTGGGATTACATTTTTGGGGATATGAAACAGAGAGAGCTACTCAAACATGATACTCTCTAAGGGATCCTGTCAGGAAAAACTCTTGCCGAGTCACACAAGCAATGATTTTGAGTCAGTATGACTTGCCTAGGATTGTACCCATCAAGATCATCAGTGATAGACTGTGGTTCGTGCCAGAAAGCTTCCATTCTTCTTTCATCTCTAAATTCAGCTTGGTAGGTTGGAGGCCTAAAGCCCTAGAGGAGGGTTTCCTAATCACAGTGCTCCAGTTTATCGATGCACCACAAACGGGTCCTAAGTGTGCCAAGCTATTGCTCCCTTAGCTTCTGGGACAGGCAAGCAGGACCTGGGTGTCTGGAGCCCTTGGTAAGGTGGCCTCTGCCAGGAGCAGCCCCCTCAGGACACTTCGGTATGTCCTACAAATATCACATGTTCTTGTCTTTGTGTGCTCTGAGATTAGATAGAGTGCTTCCGGTTGGTCACCCTGTGAAGTCATTGTGTACGCCCTTTTTCTTCTTTCTATTGTTAATCTTTTTAGAGTAGTGGTCCAGATACACTGTTTGCCCTTCTACAAAATTAGCTTGTTTTTTTTATCTTTTTTTGTATGAGCTTTCAGCAACTTGGGGTTCCTCTTTTAAAGTCATGAATAATCTTTATTTCAAATCCAGTGTCTCTTTCTCATTCTTGATCTTCTCTTTATCGAAGCATTTGAAGCTGTTAACCTCTCTCCCTTCTTTCTTAGAATATCACATTCCTCTTTTCCTGCTTCCTGACAAGTTGTTTCTGGTTCCTTCACCATTTTTGTTTCTTGTTCTGATCTCTTTACCTCAGTCCAACTTTCTTCTTTTTTTTTTTTTTTTTTAAGATTTTTATTTTTATTTTTAGAGAGAGGGGAAGGGAGGGAGACAGAGAGGGACAGAAACAGCAATGTATGGTTGCCTCTCACATGGCCCTCATTGGGGACCTGGCCTGCAACCCAGGCATGTGCCCTGACTGGGAATCGAACCGGCGACCCTTTGGTTCCCAGCCCATGCTCAATCCACTGAGCTACGCCAGCCAGGGCCTTTTCTTTCTTTTTTTAATTGTATTTTCCAATACCATTTAATGCCCTTATTCCCCCTCTCCCTACCGGTCAACTTCTTTTCTTTGGGTAGTTCCATCTTTCTGAATATCAGGGCTCTTGTACTTGCTCTTCTTTGCAGAGAATCCTCTATCCCCAATCCTAGCATACATCTGGCTTTATTTCACATCCCTTTAGATCTGGGTTCATATGATATTTTTGGATAAGCCCCCTATTAAAATTGCAAACCACCCACATACACACCCCCTGTTAGAAGCATAAGCCAACCACATATACACAGCCTGTCCCTTATCCCCCTTTCTGGCTTTATTTTTCTCCGTGTCACTTACTTATATTTTAGCTATTTGTTCGCTGTGTCCCCCACACCGATAACATGTGTGGCACACAGTTGAATGAACCAGCAGATGGTTCTTTATCAATTATCCCTGTGCTGATGTCACTCAAACTGTTTCCAAACATGTGATACTGGTCTGAGCTACACAGCTCCCTTTCTGCCTGCCTGCTTGCATATCACTTCAGCATCCCAAGCTGCACGTGTTTAAACCATTGTTCTCGTCTTTTCTTCCTCCTAAGCCTGTTGTTGTTACTCAGGAAGGTGGAACTACTACTACTACTACTACATCTACTGATTTTTCAGAGAAGCCAGAAATCCAGAATTTTGGATGTTTTATCTCTTGTTCTGTTACTTTGTGTGTGTGCGTAATTTGCCAGTCATACCATTTGTCCCCCATAAGTTACCAGTTTATAATGTTTGATCCACAGACTGAAAGGAAAAGAATTTTTCTTACTTAGCTGCTGTTGTGCCAACTACCATTTAGTCTCATTTAATCCTCATCCCAGCCCTCTGAGGATAGTCATCTTTGTATTAGATTCAATCAGAGAAGCAAAATCACTATAAACATTAAAGAATAAGGAATTATTACAGGAGTAAGATTTTACACAGTTGCAGATGAAGTTGGAGGAGGAGTAAGGGCCTGAAAGAAGTAGTTGGTGGACTGGGAAAAAGTCACTGACAAGCCCTTCTGAAGCACTGACACAGGTGGCCAAGTGAGGCCTTGCGGGGAATCTGGAAAGCCAGGTACGTCCAGCTGCCAGAACAGTGGAGTCTGGAGGGCTGTGGCTCCTGCATCCGTTTATGAACCTGGTGTCACAGGGACAAGAAGTAAGAAAAATTTGTATTCCAAGTATATGGGAGCACAAGGTCAAGCAAGAATCTACCAGCACCTCTGCCTTTGTCTCTTACCGCTCCTGGAAATAGCCAGGGCAGTGGCTGCTGCTTCACTGCCACCTTACAAATCTTCCACAGATTCCTCTAACTTCAGGCCATACAGGAAGTTCTAGCTTAGACAAGTTATACAGTACAAAACCTCTGCAGTAATTATTGTCTTTTACTCAGAGACCTTAAATTAGTATAGACTGAAGAGAATGTGTAATGTGTTCTCCAAGTGTTCCTACATGCCTCTTCACCTCTGGACTTTGCTAATGCTTTTTTTTTTGTTTGTTTGATCCGAATGCTTCCTCTCCATCTGCTTTTCCTTGTTTCCCTTTTCTTTGCAGTTTTACCTGTCTTTCTATGCCTGCTTCCAGTGTCACAGTCTCTGAAAACTTTTTATCATCTATTGTCATTCCCCTGCCCCAGCCCTGAGCATTTCTCCCTTTTCTGCATTTCTATAATCCTTGGCTCATACCATCTGCATGACACTTATCTCAAATTACTTGATTTTCTCTGCTAAAGCTGATCGCGTCTTATTCATGTCTTAGTCCATATGCCCTTGTATGTTGTAATGTTCAGTAAGTATTTAATGAGTTGGTTATCCTATGTTCTACTCTGTATCTCAAAGCTAAGAAGGTTGAATTTGTGATAAGTACTTCTGCTACAGTTCGGTAGTAATCACATTTCTTCATGTGCTTTTCTTCCTAATTCTGCAGTCTAAGTGTTATTTAACACACTTTTTTTGTTGTTTGTTTGTTTTTAATTCATGCATTCTTCTCCAACTACTTCCTAGCCTGGAGCCTATTTGTCATGAAAACTAAACAGGCATGTTATACCCTTATAGAACCCCAGTCATGTGATGATTCTATTTATCCTAGTGATTCTCTTATGATGGTACAATCCATGTGTTTTGTAAGAATTGGATTTCCCTGCTTTTCTAGGATTAAAACTATTTGTTCTCTCAGAATTCATAATAAAAAAGTAAAAGTTCATATAAATTAATTTGATTCCTTTATTTTAAAATATCTCTACTCTTAAATCCAGAAGAGAAATAGTAGTAAACTGTCTTTGGCCTAATTTCATCAAAGCATTCAACTTCTTTGAATTTACCTCACTTGACCTTTTTCATGTAATATTCAAGTATAAAACGGTGTACTTATTTATGTACCTAATTATTTATCTTTGTACTTTAGCTATGTGTTTGTTGACCAACCATTTTAAATTATACGTTTCAGAGCACATGGATTCTTTCAGATAATTGTATATATACAAATAAATACTTAAGAGAATGCTTAAAATCGAGCTGTACAACCTAATGGAAGCAATAAGTTAACTTTTAACTGTGTTACACTTTTAAAATATAAGTAAATCAGCAGAAAGAAGCATAGGCAGGTACACCTTTTGCCTACGCCTGGAAGAACTGGAGCAGGTTGTTTAAAGAGAACCTCTATTGTCCCTTCCTGTGATGTTTTATGACTGAGATATTATACGTACATTAATTATTCATATAACTGAAGCATATCACTTTGGGTGGCAAACTTTTACTAATTTCAGAGGAAATCTTTCTCTTATTTGTATGTGCCTTAGTATTTTTACTTTTAATGCCTCTGAGAAGGAAGGCTATTTTTTTCTATTCTCTCTCTTTTTTTAATTGTTTATGCTATTACAGTTGTCCCACTTTGTATCCCATTTCTCCCCTCCACCCAGCCTACCCCCCTTTCCATAAACAGTCCCCTCACTGTTGTCCATGTCCATGAGTTCTTTAATCCCTTCACCTTTCTTCAGTCAGTCCCCACCTTCCCCCTTCCTTCCCACTTACAGCTGTCAGTTTGTTTTATGTTTCTATGCCTCTGGTTCTCCTTCGCTTGTTAGTTTATTTTGTTCATTAGATTCCTCTTATAAATGAGATCATATGGTATTTGTCTTTCACCAGCTGGCTTTTTTCACTTAGCATAATAGTCTCCGGTTCCATCCATGCTGTTGCAAATGTAGAAATTCCCTCTTTCTTTCTGCTGTGTAGTATTTCATTGTATAGAAGTACCACAGTTTTTTTATCCACTCATCTACTGATGGGCATTTAGGCTGTTTCCTAATTTTGGCTATTGTAAATAGCACTGCTGTGAACATAGGGGTGTCTAAATTCTTTTGAATTAGTGTTTCAGGATTCTTCGGGTGTATTTCCAGTAGTAGAATCACTGGGTCATAAGGCAGTTCTATTTTTAGTTTTTCGAGGAAATTCCATACTTTTTTCCACAGTGGCTGTACCAGTCTGCATTCCCACCAACAGTGCAATAGGGTTCCCTTTTCTCCACATTCTCCCCAGCACTTGTTGTTTATTGATTTATTAATGACAGCCATTTTGGCAGGTATGAGGTGATATCTCATTGTGGTTTTTGCATCTCTGTGATAGCTAATGATGTGGAGCGTTTTTTCATGTCTGTGGGCTGTGTGTCCTCCTTGGAGAAGTGTCTATTCAAGTCCTTTGCCCCTTTTTTAAGTGGATTATTTGTCTTCCTGGTGTTGAGTTGTATAAATTCTTTACACACATATTTTGGAGATTAAACCCTTGTCCAATGTATCACTGGCAAATGTGTTCTCCCATATAGTCAGTTCCCTTTTCATTTTGAAGATATTTTCTTTAGCTGTGCAGAAGCTTTTTAATTTGATGTTATTTTTTCCTTTATTTCCCTTGCCCTGAGAGATATATCAGCAAAAATATTGCTATGTGAGATATCTGAAATTTTACTGCCTATGTTTTCCTCAAGGATTTTTATGGTATCACCACTTATATTTAAATTTCTTATCCATTTTTAGTTTATTCTGGTGTATGGTAGAAGTCAGTGGTATAGTTTCATTTTTTTTGCATGTACAGCCCGGTTCTCCCAACACTATTTATTGAAGAGACACTCTTTACTCCATTGTATGCTCTTGCCTCCTTTGTCAAATGTCATTTGACCATAAAGACATAGGTTTATTTCTGGGCTCTGTTCTGGTCCATTTTTCTGTGTGTCTGTTCTTATGCCAGTACCAGACTGTTTTGATTACAGTGCTTTGTAGTATAGTTTTATACCAGGTATTGTGATCCCTCCAACTTTGTTCTTCTTCCTCATGATTGCCAAGGCTGTTTGGGGTCTCTTTTGGTTTTGTATAAATTTTTGGAGTATTTGTTCCAGAATCTGTGACATTTATGACATTAGTATCTTAATAGGAATTGCATTGAATTCTAATAGATTGCTGTGGGTAGTATGAGCATTTTAATGAAGTTAATTCTTCCAATCCATGAAGATGGTATATGCTTCCACTTCTTTGTATCTTCCTCAGTTTCTTTCTTTAGCGTCCTTTAGTTCTCTGAGTGCAGTTCTTTTAGTGTGGCTCAGTTGATTGGGTATGTCCCGTGAATGTAGAATAGAGGAAGGCTGTTTTCCTACCTTCTTCAACCAAGGCATACTGAACACAATTTAACCTTTTTTTGATGGATTCAGATCATTACTTTCAGAAGTAATTCTTGTACTTTAATATAATGATGCAATATTCTTGAAGTTTTTGAAAGCTTATAGGAATTGTCAATCTAATCCTATTTAGCTCCCAAGAAGATATTCTATTTAAGTTCTTGTGCCTGCTGCATTTACCAAAATTTATCCCTAAGAGGTTCTTGTTTCACACAAAATTCTAAAAAACTAGTTCCAAAAACCTGCATTAAAATCAGTATGTTAGGCATAAAAACAGAAAGAAACCACAGTAACTTCTCGACAATAAGTAAATTAAGTAAATTAATATTTTCAAAATATGGTGATTTGGGCAAAGTAAAAAGTATTTTTACTTTGAATTGTACGAGTTTGCTTTAAAGAATCCTAACAAGTAATTTGAATAGTAACAATTAAGTGTTTCATATTACTTTTTGGTAGTTAGTTTTAAAGACGGCTTACTATGAGAGGCTTTATATTTAATGATTGTATAATACCTGAAGTCGTGTCTAAGTTTTCATGAAAGAAAAGTTGAAACTAGTGGGTTATTGAAGAGGAGATAAGATGTGGTTGCTTAATAGAAGTTACTGTACAAGGTTATGATAATTTTTTTTAATTTTCTGTTTTAAATCACTTATGACTAGCATAGATCTCCCAACTAATTAGGGAAAATTCTAAAGATTAAATCGTTCTTACTGACAGTAATCCATTTGATTTGATAGCTGCATTAAGTTCTCTACAGTGAATGCTCACTTTTTCTTTTCCAGAGAACACATCCAATATTTGTAAAAGCAGAAGGAGAGTTACAGGATGAGGAATATTAGGAACTATCATCTATTTAAATAGCTGAAATAAATAAACATTACTAAGTGAAATTGTAGTAAATTGAAAATATAAGTATTTTGAAATTGTTTGGAGTTGACAATAGTGCCAATGGAAAGTGTTGTTTCCTTTCTTTATGGAAAAATACTGACTTTTCATTTCCTAGGAAAGTAATTAGCTTTGTGAGCATTTTGGTTTTCTGCTGCTACTGTAACATTTTACTACAAACTCCGGGGTATAAAACAACACAGATTTATTCTCTTATAGTTCTGGAGGCCAGAAGTCTGAACCTCATCTTATAGAGCTAAACTCAAGATGTCAACAGGGCTGGTTACTTCTGGAGACTGCAGGGGAGAATCTGTTCCTTTGTCTCATCCAGCTTCTGGTGGCTGCCAACATTCCTTGACTAGTTGCCACATCACTCCAGTGCCTACTTCCATAGTCATGTTGCTTCTTTTTTATGTAGTTTAATCTCCCTCTGCCCTCCTTTTGTAAGGACCCTGGTGGTTATATTTAGGGCCCACCCAGGTGATCCAGGATAATCTCCCCATCTGAAGAGCCTAAACTTAATCACATTTGCAAAGTTCTTTTTGTCATATATGATAGCATGCACATGTATCAGGGATGAGGACTGGATATCATTGGGGGGGCCTTACTCATTCTACAGTAGTGAGTATGGATACTCGCTTTCCATCTACTTCTAGCTACAGTTTTCTTCTCCCCTGCCCACACATCCTCTCTCCCTCCCCCCTCGCTCAAACTTTTTTCTCTTTAATTTCTCAAACTGACTAGGCATCACATCTGTATACCAGTTTCTAGCTTATGTATGTTATGTGTGAAAATTAGCCTGTAGCTTCAGACAGATGGAAGAAATATACTATCTTTAAGGGGATTAAAATCAGGCTCAGGTGGCACAGGGAAAATAGTAGTTTGTCATACATTTTAGTTTCTACTCTGCCATTAACCATTTAATTTTGAACAAGTATCTTAGTTTCCCCAAGCCGTACTTCTTTTCATGAGTAAATGTTTCTTATAGCTTTAAATTATTTTAAATTTTTTTCTGTTTCATCAAATTAATATTAAAAACTTCAGTGCTAGTGACTATTTAAAATTATAATTGTCTTTTAAATTTCAGTTACTTTTATCTCACTATTTTCTAGAATTATCTAACCACTTTTTTTCTCCAACCATTTTATATCATTTTGCTAGGCATCTGTTTTGAAGTATAATGTGTGATTTTGATTAACAGGAGGATCCACTTTTTGTGGCATTGCATCACTGTGTCTCATGGGTAAACTAGAAGAAGTTTTTTCAGAAAAAGAATTGAGCAGGATAAAGAGATGGTGTATAATGAGGCAACAAAATGGTTATCATGGAAGACCAAATAAACCTGTAGACACCTGTTATTCTTTTTGGGTGGGAGCAACTCTAAAGGTAAGAGAAATAATAAAAATGAGAAACTTATACTCTATGTTAATATCAGCTGTGTTTAATGGGTTTGGTATTGGTAATATTCATCAAGTATTAAGTTTAGGCTACTGCTTTTCCTGTTGCTCTGGCAAAGCCAGTGTGTATATGATTTTTTATAGAATTCAGTTATCTGTTGTACTACTTGAAAATGTCCATTATAAAATTTAAGTGGCTCGAGAAAGTAGGTGTAAGATCATAAAAAACTTGTTACTGAAACTGATCACTACTTCATCTAGAGCAAGAATCTGTCTGAACATACAGATTTTATGGGAAGATATTAATCTTAAAAGATAAATTATGGGTCTGTTTTTTTAAATCATTTAAGGTTTTCTATTTTTTTTATTAATTTATTTGTGTAAACCTTCTGAAATGTATTGGTTGATATGTTTATGGATTTTCCCCCATCTCTACTACATTTTGATTTACCTAATTCCAAAATGTTATTAACTACTAAATACCTACATGTTTTATTTTTCTTAAAATTGCCTTCACCTTTAGAAAGTGTCACCTAGTTCTGACATTCTGGAATCTATTCTGAATTCTAACAAAGGTCTGTGTTCATCTTCCTAATTTTTTCTCTTAGACAAAATTTGTACACATGTCTGAAATAAATTGGAAAACAGAATGATTTAAAGTGAAGGCATGAGCCTCCCTCTCTTCTGCACCATTTTTAATTTTTTTTTAATGATGGAAATTGTCAGTATATTGAAAAGTAGAGGGAAGAGTATGTAATGAATCCCTCTACACCCGTCAACCAGCCTCAGCAGTTCCATCCCTAAGCCAGCCTTCCTTCACCCACACTCCTGCCACTGCTCTCCTCCCTTCCCAATATTATTTTAAGGCAAATCCCAGATACCGCTTTTATATTATCTGGAAATGTTTCAGTATACTTTCTAAATAAAAATACCGTTTTTGAAAAAAAGAGAACTGCAGTATTATTATCGCATCTAAAAAGTTAGCCGTAATTGCTTATTATCATTAAATAGCCAGTCATTGATGATGTTTATTTCCTGTTGCATCACATGAAGAGGTGTATGATCTCTGGTTGTCTCTCCGTTTAACAGAGAGCTCTGTAATTGTCAGACCTGATTTACCCATTTTGATGTTCCCCCTTAGCTTTTTTTCTTCTTTCTTTTATGATGGTAAAATATATGTAACATTGTACTTACCAGTTTAACTATTTGTAACTGTACAATTCATTGTTTTATAACCGTTACCTCTACATCCAGAAATTTTGCATCATCCTCAATATAAGCTCTGTACTCATTGAATAGTAACTCTCTCCATTCTTTCCTCCTTCCAGCCGCTGGTTACTTCTGTCCTACTTTCTGTCTCTATGAATTTGCCTATTCTAGGTGTGTCATAGAAGTAGAATTATATGTGTTCTTCTGTGTCTGGCTTATTTCACCTAGCATAAATGTTCTGAGAGTCTGTCTGTGTTGTATCACACACCAATATGTCATTCTTTTTTATGGCTGAGTAATATCTTTTGTTTATCTGTTTGTTGATAGACATTTGGGTCATTTCTACCTTTTGGGTATTGTGAATAAGGTGGCTGTACAGTCAGTAATATTGTAATACCTATATGTGGCCTTAGGTGGGTACTTGACAAGTGTGATCATTTTATAAGGTATATAAATGTCTAGTCACTATGTTGTACATCTGGGACTAATATTATATGTCAACTATAATCAAAAAAATAAATTTAAACAAAAAAGGTGGCTTTGAACATTTAGGTACAAATTTCTATTCAAGTCCTTGCTTTCATTTCTTCTGGATGTTTACTAGAAATGGAATTTCTCAATCACATGGTAGATTTATGTTTAACTTTTTGAGGAACCACCAAACTTTTCCACAGCAGTTGCACCATTTTACATTCTCACTATCAGTGTCTGTGGGTTCAAGTTTCTCTATAACCTCATTAACACTTGCACATTTTTTAATCAGGTTGTTCGTTTTCTTGTTGCTGGGTTTTACACATTCTTTATGTATTCTTGATACTGATTCTTTATCAAGATACATGATTCTCCTATTTCTCGGTTGTGTTTTTACTCTGTTGATAATGTCCTTTGATGCACAAAAGATTTTTAGTATGAGGAAGTCTAATTTATCTATTTTTTCTTTTGTTGCTTGTACTTTTGGTTGTCATATCCATGAAATCATTGCCAAATCCAGTGTCAAGCAGATTTACCCCAATGCTTTCTTCTAACAGTTTTATAGGTATAGCTCTTGACTTTGGTCTTAAATCTATATTAGTAAATTTTTGTATATGCTATTAAATAAGGGCCCAGCTTCATTATTTTGCATGTGGACATTCAGCTTTCTCGATACCATTTGTTGAAAAGTTGACTTTTAGGTCCTTCTGATAGGACCTTGATAGTCTTTGACAACTTTAAAGGTGACCACTTTTTTTTTTTTTTTTTAAGATTTTATTTATTTTCAAGAATGGGGAAAGGAAGGAGAAACAGAGGGAGAGAAACGTCAATGTGTGGTTGCCTCTCACATGACCCTCAATGGGGACCTGGCCCGAAACCCAGGCATGTGCCCTGACTGGGAATCAAACTGGCGACCCTTTGGTTCGCAATTCGCGCTCAATCCACTGAACTACACCAGCCAGGCCTAAAGGCGACCACTTTTAAATCTTTTTTTAAAAACTAATTCTTGGGGACTTCCGGCTAAGATGGAGGCGTAGGTCACACAAACAAAGGAAGAACAACAACAATTTAATAAACAAAAAACAACTAGAACTGACAGAAAATCTAACTGCGTGGAAGTCTGATGACCAAGGAGTTAAAGAAGACGCATTTGTCCAGACCAGTAGGCGGGGTGCAGCCGGGCAGCCAGGCGGAGAGGACTCCCAGCAAGGCAGCAGCTGGAGGACCCAGCGGGGCTGCAGCTGGCAGAACAGGTGTTCCCATATTCACCTGCAGATAAACTGGGAGAAACAGCTAGGGAGCAAGACAGGCCGAGCAGCCCAGGGTCCCAGCTCGGGGAAATAAAGACTCAAACCACCGATTGAAAACACCTGTGAGGGTGGAGGCAGCAGTAGGAGGAACTCCCAACCTCACAGGAGAGTTCATTGGAGAGTCCCACAGGGTCATAGAACGTGCACAAGCCCGCCCTTGTGGGAATCAGCACCAGAAGGGCCCAGTATCCTTGTGGGTATTGGGGGAAGCGACTGGAATCCTGCAGAGAGTGGACTGGGCGCCATGGTTCCCTCTTGGACCCCTGTCCCACATACAGCGTCACAATGCAGCGACGTGGGTTGCCCCACCTTGGTGAACACCTAAGCCTCTGCCCCTTAAAGTAGCAGGCACACCTAGGAAAAAAACATGGCCCAAATGAAAGAACAGATCAAAGCTCCAGAAAAAATACAACTAAGCAATGAAGAGATTGCCAACCTATCAGATGCATAGTTCAAAACACTGGTAATCAGGATGCTTACAGGATTAGTTGAATTTGGTCACAAATTAGACGAAAAAATGAAAACTATGCTAAGTGAAATAAAAGAAAATGTACAGGGAACCAATAGTGATGGGAAGGAAACTGGGACTCAAATCAATGGTGTGAACCAGAAGGAAGAAAGAAACATTCAACCAGAAAAGAATGAAGAAACACGAATTCAAAAAAATGAGAGGCTTAGGAACTTCCAGGACATCTTTAAAATGTTCCAACATTCGAATTATAGGGATGCCAGAAGGAGAAGAGGAAGAGCAGAAAATTGAAAACTTATTTGAACAAATAATGAAGGAGAACTTCCCCAAGCTGGTGAAGGAAATAGACTTCCAGGAAGCCCAGAGAGTCCCAAAGAAGTTGGACCCAAGGAGGAACACACCAAGGCACATCATAATTACATTACCCAAGATTAAAAATAAAGAGAGAATCTTAGAAGCAGCAAGAGAAAATGGTACAGTTACCTACAAAGGAGTTTCCATAAGACTGTCAGCCAATTTCTCAAAAGAGACCTTTCAGGCAAGAAGGGGCTGGAGAGAAGTATTCCAAGTTATGAAAGGCAAGGACCTACATCCAAGATTACTCTATCCAGCAAAGCTTTCATTTAAAATGGAAGGGCAGATAAAGTGCTTCTCAGATAAGGTCAAATTAAAGGAGTTCATCATCACCAAGCCCGTATTATATGAAATGTTAGAGGGATTTATCTAGGAAAGGGAGGATGAAAAAGTATGAACAGTGGAATGACAGCAAAGTCACAGTTATTAAAAACCACACCCAAGAACAAAAGCAAACTAAGCAGACAACTGGAGCAGGAGCAGAACCACAGAAATGGAGATCCCATGGAGGGTTATCAACAGGGGAGTGGGAGGGGGAGAGAGGGGGAAAGGATACAGAGAATAAGTAGCATGGGTGATGGGTAGGGGATGGACAGGGGGAGGAATGGAGTAGTGTGGGAAATGTGGAAGCCAAGGAGCTTATGTGTTTGACCCATAGACAAGAGCTGAAGGGGGGGAATGTGGGCGGGAGGGGGTGTACGGGGCAGTGGGGAGTGGGGGGAATGAGACAACTGTAATAGCATAATCAATAAAATATAATAATTCTTATCGATAACTTTATATAATATGATGATTTCGTAACTCATCGCCTTTAGACTTTATCTTTGATTCCCAACTTTGAAAAATGAAAATTTAGCCTCCCTTTTTCAGCAAGTTGCTACTGGTTTTCTCTGTGTGTTGGGGAGGGCAGGGGTGGTGTTTGTTAGTTTGTTTTTTAGTTCTGAGTGTTTTCTCCTTATAATTTGGTCAGTTTGCCTCTACTTTTATGTCAAATTTGGTAACATTCATATTTTGTATAGTAATAATAAAATATTTTATGCTTAGTCTGTAGGTTGATTCTAAAATTTAAAAACTAATAATCACTTAGAATGATTAGTAAATACTGTTTTTTGCTGAACCAAGTATAGTGTTAAGATGATTTCTTTTTATGTAACGACTCATATGCTACTTGATGGAAAATATTTCCAACATCAGGATTCTAAAGAGTCTTTCCATATATTATTTTTTCCTTTTTAAATTATATGTTTATGCTCTTGCAGTTGTCCAAATTTTTTCCTCTTTGCCCCACTCCACCCTCTACTCCCTCATCAGGCAATCCCTCTACTCCCTCAGGCAATCTCCCCACCTTTGTTTATGTCCACTGGCCATGCATATGTGTTCTTTGGATACAATATTCCTATGCTGTACTTTACAACCCCATGACTATTCTATAACTACCAACTTGTACTTCTAAATCCCTTCACTTTTTTCACCCATCTACCCACACCCCATACCATCGGCATCAAAACATGCTCTGTATCTATGATTCTGTTTCTGTTCTGCTTGCTTGTTTATTTTGTTCTGTAGATTCAATTGTTGATAGGTATACAGGATCTGGCAAAAATAATGCCCCTTTTTAATTACAAAATCATAAGCATGTAATTCTGAAACTTAATAATATCATACTCAAGCACACTACATGACATTTTAGGTGAAATGTCCAAATTTAAACTATAAATTATTACACCCATATTATTACCCAACCAGCCACACTAAAGCAGGTGTTACTTCTGCTGACCCAGTATATTTATTGGCATTTTGTTGTTCATATTTTTTATCTTTTTCTTGAAGAAGACCCTTTAACATTTCATGTAATACTGGTTTGGTGGTGATGAACTCCTATAGCTTTTTCTTTTGTCTGGGAAGCTCTTTATCCGTCCTTCAATTCTAAATGATAGCTGTGCTGGGTAGAGTAGCCTTGGTTGTAGGTCCTTGCTTTTTGTCACATTGAATATTTCTTGCCAGTTCCTTCTAGTTTACAGTTTCTTTTGAGAAACCAGCTGACAGTCATATGGGAAGTCCCCTGTAGGTAGCTTAACTGCTTTTCTCTTGCTGCTCGTAAGATTCTCTTTGTCTTTAACCTTTGGCCTTTTAACTATGATCTGTCTTGGTGTGTACCTCTTTGGGTTCACCTTATTTGGAACTCTGTGCTTCCTGGATATGTCTTCTTCCTTCACCAAGTTAGGGAAATTTTCTCATAATTCTTTCAAATAGGTTTCCAATTTCTTGCTGCCTCTCTTCTCCTTCCAGCACCCCCATGATGCGAAGGTTGTGCTTGAAGTTGTCCCAGAGGCTCCTTACATTATCCTCATCTTTTTGGATCCTTTTATCTTCTTGTTGTTCTGATTGGTTGTTTTTTGCCTCCCTGTATTCCAAATAGCTGATTTGATTCTTGGCTTCATCCACTTTTACTGTCGATTCCCTGTAAAATGTTCTTTATTTCAATTAGTGTATCCTTCGTTTCTGACTGGATCTTTTTATGCTGTTGAGGGCCTCACTAAGTCCATTGAGCATCCTTATAATCAGTGTTTTGAACTCTGCATCTAGTAGGTTGCTTATCTCCATTTTGTTTAGTTCTTTCTCTGGAGTTTTGATCTGTTCTTTTATTTGGGCCATGTTTCTTTGTTTCCTTATTTTGGCAGCCTCTCTGTGTTTGTTTTTATGTATTAAGTAGAGCTGCTACATCTCCCAGGCTCAGTAGAGTGGCCTAATGTAATAGGTGTTCTTTAGGGTCCTATGGCACAGCGTCCCCTATTACCCAAGCTGGTTGCTCAAGATGAGCCCACCATGTGGGCTTCATTCACTCTCCTCTTGTATTTGAGCCTTGATTGCTGTTGACCATCACATCCAAGGTCATCCACCACCTGTTTTGCATCCAGGGTCACAAAGTATAAACCACAAAGCAATCTGCAGATGGCTTCTACTTGCACTAGGCTTAGAGGTGCCCAGGTGAGGCCAAGCCATGAACCAAGGCCAGCTGCTACTAGTGCCCAGCCTGGGGTATCTTAGAGGTACAGGGCTCACTGAAGCCATATGCTTCTTGGCATGGGCCAAGACAAGCCATTTATATGGAAAAGCCACTGGAAACTGGATAGGCCCGAAAGTTGGCTGGACCAGGCCTCCAGGGAATCTCCAGAGTGGGGCAAACAGTGATAGCCAGGTTAATAGAGTCTCAGATATGGCACCCATTTGCTGGCTCTGTGTAGGGAGGGCTCAGAAAAGGAACAATGGCCTCTGCCAGCATTTCTGTCTGGGAGAAAGCTGCCTCCCAGGTCTCACCCTGATGCCAGACAATTCACTTCTGCCCCATATGTCTCCGATGCCTTTCAATCTGCTACCCCACACTGGAGCTCAGAGGGAATAAGTCCAAGTAAGTCCATGTGAGGCCCTTTTAAGAGGAACTGCCTGGCATTTCAGCAGTTTCTGTATCACACAGCCACAATCCCCACTGGTTTTTACAGCCAGAATTTATGGAGACTTATCTTCTTGGCACTGGAACACTGGACTGGGGGACCTGGTATGGGGCTGGGACTCTATCACTCCTGAGATATCCCTCCTGATTTTTATCTGCCACGCATGGGTATGGAATCAGCCCATTCTGCGTCTTTACCCCTCCTACTAGTCTCTTTGTGATTTCTTCTTTAATTCCATATTTGTAGGAATTCCATTTAGCTCAATTTCTGATGGTACTGGATGATGGTTCTACAGTTTAGTTGTAATTTTGATGTGGTTGTTCAAAAGGTAAGCTGTGTTTACCGACACTGCCATCTTAACCAGAAGTCCTTCCATATATTCTATTAATTAAATCAAAATTAGTAAGTGTGTTCCTTATTTGTACCATAACTTTTTTATTAGTTTTTTTAGTTTTGAAATATAATGCTTTTCCATTTATCACCTATATTTTCTGTGCCTCTCTGAGTCATTAACAAACTTTCAACGCTTTGTGTCTTAGAGAAATTTCTTGAACTCCCTTGCCTACTGCTCACCATCTCCTTCTTCTTACATTTGAACTAACCTTCATTTTTTCTATTTAATGGGATTTAAGAGAGAACAAATAATGTCCTAAATCTGTAAGCAAACAGTTTTCATGCTAAAATTATATCTGTCTCACCTTTTATTTTTCATAATTAAAGAACTATACATTGTTTTATTCTCAAAACTGTCTCTAGCATCTGGTTAATAATTTTTGTTGCTCTTTTTTGAAATATTTTTAGTTTTGCCTACTACCAGTTTGCAACTTACTAGCTCAGAAGCTTATCATAAGAGTTAAAATGTGGATAGATAAAATTGTACTTTTTTAAATGACTGAAGAAGTTGAACATGCTGGAGAATAGTTGTGTCTTGAACCTAGCTAAGAGTGATGCAAAGAGATGAAATGGGTGTGGTTCAAAAGAAGGAAACAGCGAGTGGGTCAAGACAGTAGATTCGATAAGATAATAAAAAAGAAAATGTGGTTGACTACTTTTTAGTGCTCACGTCCCAAGAGGCTTCCTCTGAGAGCCTTAGCTAGGAAAAAGCATATTTAAATGATATATATCAGAAAATTAAGCCCATGGTCAATATGAAAGTTTATGCCAGTAAATTTGTATATCATGTCATTTCAGCTTCTGAAAATTTTCCAGTACACTAACTTTGAGAAAAATAGAAATTACATCTTATCAACTCAAGATCGC
The DNA here is from genome assembly GCA_004026765.1 of Micronycteris hirsuta. Taxonomy (NCBI): domain Eukaryota; kingdom Metazoa; phylum Chordata; class Mammalia; order Chiroptera; family Phyllostomidae; genus Micronycteris; species Micronycteris hirsuta. The sequence continues at coordinate 31,596 of PVJI01009187.1, forward strand.
CTCGTAGGGGGATTTGCCAAGTGGCCAGATAGTCATCCAGGTAATTTGGTTTTTGTATGAATCCAGAACAATTTTTCTTTTGTTTATCTCTTGACTAAACCTTCAAGCCTCTTTGCCAGAAATGGCATATGATAGAAAATTCAGCCATAATTGTAAACTCACAATAAGTAATATGTTTTTAAAAAGGTAAATTGTTTAAGTTTAGGGAATTTAGGGTATTAACGGTATAAAAGAAGGGTTTGATCATCTAGATGTATTGGTATAGTTTGCATTTTCCCAAATATTTTATTCAGCAATGTTTTATTTCATTTGAGGCAGTAAGGCAAATAGTCTAAGTAAGCAGTGTCCAAATTAGGGAATCACAAAATCTTTAGGATTATTGCTATCACTTGAGCTACATAGAATAGATTGCTCTTAATCCACAAGGGAACTTGTTTTTGCTGTTTTCAGATATTATTAAATCAGAAATCTCAAATCCTGAATAAGGTATCCTTCACTGTCCAGACTTTTGTTCTTTGGCTTTTGGGCACGTTGGAGTTATTTTTTTAGGTGAATACTTTGCTGTCTGAATTCTCACCATTCACTATCTTCAACTCAGGAACCCACCCAGTCTATTCAGACAATGTAATACTGCATGCTTTCCAAACACAGGAATGAAGAAGATGTAAAGAGCAAAGGATTCTTGTATTTCATAAGTGATTTCTTTAGAAATATTGAAAAAGATCTGTATTAATAATGACATTTCTTCAGAATATATGGATAATGCAACTATTTCTCAAACCTAAACAGACCTTATTACAGGCTTCATGCTCTAGTACAAACCTGCCTGCTGAGTAACTATGCAGATGCCATCTACAAGCCATTCAGACTTTGCCTACCAACAGAACCCATCTCCATGCTCCACCTGGCCCCAAAACGTTCATGGCATTGCACCCAAGTTCAGGCCTAGGATTCAGCAGAAGTCTTGTCATGTCTTCCTGCCTCTAGTCTAGTCCCCCTCTTAATGACACTTTGCGTGCATGTCTGTATGTGTGCTTGAATGAGAGGAGAGGGACCACAGCTTTTTTCAGACTCTGAAAGGGATCTTTTATACAGAAAAAGGTTAAGAACCTCTAATCTAAACTCTTCTATTAAATCTATTATAAAAAGTCAAAGACTTTCACAGCACTCATACTCAGTTCTTTGGCATGGCACACAAGAAAGCCCTCCTGGTATTCGGCTCCTCTCCCACCGCTGGCATCATTTTCAGGCTACTGGCCCCTCCCCCTGATGTTTTTATTCTAGCAAAATGAATCTATTTATAGGTTAAAAAAATCAGTTGAGAATTTGTTAAAAATAATTCAGAGCACTGATATGTTTGATAAGCAAGTTGACAAATTATTACCTATAAATATATGAAACTAGATGCAAGGAATGATCATTTTTACACTAGCACAATAGAATCATGGTTTTATTAGTCTAGAACTACTTCAGCTCATCTCCTGTCATAGAACTGCTATGGTCAGAATTTGGCCCTGGCTGGTGTAGCTCAGTGGATTGAGCGTGGGCTGGGAACCAGAGGGTTCCGGTTCGATTCCCCGTCGGGGCACATGCCTGGGTTGCGGGCCGGGTCCCCAGTGAGGGCCATGTGGGAGGCAACCATACATTGCTGTTTCTCTCTCTCCCTGTCTCCCTCCCTTCCCCTCTCTATAAAATAAATAAATCTTTAAAAAAAAAAAGAATTTGTACTTGAATCAGAATATAGATAAGGGGCTCATTAAATCATATTTTTGTACTTGAAATGAGCAAGAATATTTCCTCACATCCATACTTAATTTGTATTTTCATTCAAAATATTCTTTAGAAAAAAATGTACAGTGCTTTTAATTTCTAAAGCAAAATAATAGTTAAAGTTTTTGGTATGTATAATGCATAACCATAGATATGTTAGAAAAGTGACTCAAGAAAATAATTATTTTGGTCTGCATGCCATTGTTCTCAGTCACTGCATGATACTATTTTAACAAATAATGGGAACGGGGAAATGACACTCTCTTGGAAAGCATTTCTTGTACAAACATACTTAAAATACATTTTGAGTATTTACAGTAGCTTTTTTAAAAGAAAATTCTTGAAGCTTTTTTCTTGGGAGATCAATTTCTAACTTTAACATTTGTGTGAATACTTGGACGTAGTGCTTTCTATGGCTCTGTTACAGTGTCTTCAGAGCTGGTGCACTACAGAGCATAGAAAATCTTTGCACGGTAAGTTGAACTCATGTGGATAGACCTGTTCCTAGAGCCTTTAGTTATAAAAATAATTTTAACAAGTCTTTAAAATTAGCTAATTCTTGGTCCTAAAAATCTAGTGGCATATTTGACACAAAGAGATTTTATAAACTTTACAGAGGAAATAGTGTTTTTTAATGAAAAAAACATTCAACATGTAAAGTGTTTGAATACATTACCACTACTGATAAGGAGTTTTGTTTTTTAACTATTTGAGATTTCAAGCAGATAACTGCTGGTTCATTGGATTTTACAAAAATCCTTTTGAGAAAAAAATAAGTTAATTTTTACATTAACTGGAAAGTGTAAGGCCCTATTTTATATTATTCTGGATGTATTTTATTTATTTTTCTACTGCATTTTTTCTAGAAAAGTTTCCTCATTTCTAGACAGTAAAATTTAATGTTGCTTTGTGCCTTTTATCATTTTAGAATAGCTGCAAGGAACATATAATAGTTCAGGGAAATTCAATTGTGTGCGTGTGTGTGTGGTTTGAAAATTAAAGGAAAATAAGCCAGAAGAAACCCAAGCAGTCTCTGAAAAGACAAGAAGGGCCTCCATTAGTGAAATAACTTTTTCACAAATAACACTGTGTAAGCATAACTATTGGTTTTTCCTGTTTTGAAAAGTAAATGATACTCATGTAAGTAAAACTTTTTAATTCTTTTGAAAAGTTTGACTTAGGTGTTTTGAACTTTAATAGCTCTTGAGGTCATAAATGATGGACAGATCAAAAATAGAAAAAATGTTTTACTGGTACAAAACCTGTGTTTTGTAGTGTTCCCATAACTGCAGAAGAACACCTAAGGCCCTCGGGCAAGCAACAGCCATGGGATTTCAGTGGCCACTTGAATGGAAGAGGGTTGCTGACCCCTGAAGGACACTAGTGAGGACAGTGTAGAAGAATCGTTACTCCATGAGCACTCACAGTATTATAGCCAAGTAGAATGTAAGCTTGTTTCTGTTGTCAGGTCGGATATTTTTAGAATGACTGGCATTACCCTAAATTGGAAAATTAAATATGGTGCAGCATTCCAGAATGGATTGTTTTGCTTAAGTGCCTTTCATTTAACACAGTATTAGGATAGTCTATGGTTTAGGAACTTTAAGAAGGGGAAGGGTACTGCTACCTAGATTCAGAGGTTTGTTTCTTTTCATTTTTAAGAAAAAAATTTCCTTTTATAATAATAGTTAAATTCCTTGTTTCCACATTCTATAGTAAGCAAAGGAGAAAACCCACTAAAGTGAGTCGTCTTTTATATTAGTGCTGTTCTTCTTTTCTGTCCTTTAATCACAAGGGATGTTGGGGTCTTTCTTCTTCAGTTAGGAACTGTTTTCCTTCGTTAATGTTACTGTCTTGAATCAAATATCATCTGATTTCAATTACCTGGTTATTTAAAAATTAGCATTTATGACTCCATGAAAGCAAATATTTCAAAACCTATATTTAGAATTTTTCAAAATTTATTTTTAATGTAGCGATGAGTTAATAGATCTGTAGCCAAAGAATTTTGTAGCATGTACAGATCAGAATGCCTATTGTGATTAAAAAAATGCTTCATTTTCAGATGCTTTGCATGCATACTTTGGGATTTGTGGCCTGTCATTGATGGAGGAACGTGGAATTTGTAAAGTCCATCCTGCCCTGAATGTAAGCACACGGACTTCTGAACGCCTTCGTGATCTCCATCAGAGCTGGCGAGCCAAGGACTCAAAACAGTGCTCAGAGAATGTACACATCTCCACATGACTGACTTTACGTGGGGGGTGGGAGTGGGATTTGTAGCATAACTGTAGCTCAAGGTTAAAAGCCATGTATAACCAAGTGTGCTCTTTTTTTAAGAGGTAGAATCTTAGAATCAAATCTTGTGCTGATATCACTTTGGGTATGGTCTTGAGCCAGTATTTGTAGTGGGTTTCAGGAAAATCTTTGAATTTTGAACTACAGTGGACTCTCTTGTGGTTCTTAAATGTTTATACTATATTTCTAAGAAGTTCTTTTGAGGAAAATGAACTGTATGTATGTAGATTATCTTTTTTAAAACTCTTCCCTACAAATTGTATTATATTGTAAAATGGACACAAATCTTCAAAACAAGTTTACAGTTCATGTAGCATTGATAATCTTTGGGTGAATAATTAGTGATCATTTTGAAAACTTGAGTGCTGATGGGAGAAAATTGCTTTAATCAATTAAATATCTGGGATTATTCTTTGAAAACAAATGATCCTGTAATTTTTAAAAAGAATGACTTATTTTGTCTTATTCTTAAGTGTGTGCCAATTAAACTTGTATGGCCTATATAAGTGAAGTTAATTTCATAGCAAGAATGAACTGGCTTAACTAATACAATTATTTTCTAAAGGGAGATTGTTTTAAGAAGACTTATGTAACTGAGGGAAAGTAATTTAATTGTATGTGATAGTGAGTGGAAAAGTTTTGTGTTGTGCGGGTCATTTATTTAGATGTTACTGGGCTAAATAACAGTTACATTTGATTTTAATCTTGATTAGTTGCTTTTTTTTTTTCTTTATGGGTAGAAAACAGTATTATCTGGAAGGAAAGAAGTTTAGCAGTTTTGTTTATTTTTCTGAGATATGTGGTATAAATAATACTCGTACTTTTATAACTGAGTTATTTATAGCCACTTAGATTATTATTTTTAGTTTGGTGCCCCGTTTTAGCTGCTCTGATGTCAACTGATGATTTTCTAATTTTTTCAACTTAAATAAGTAAAAATGTAATTAAAAAGCAGGCTCACTCAAGTAAATTTAATGGTTTAGCTCCATACATGGTCATTTATATTTTTATATTTTCAGGTACGTGGGAGGCATTAAAGCCTTGGGTTTTACTTATGTTTTGTTTTCTTCATTCTATGAGCTTGCTAATTACAAGTGAGGTAGTGTAAAAACGTCATCTTGTTAGTAATCAGTTTATTAGCGAGTTACGTCAATCACTGTTGCTTGATGATGTTCACAGATATGAAACTAGTACTGAAACGGAGAAGGGAAATGCTTCACTAAAGGAGCTGGATTTTAAGTTAAGGTCTTGGTGATAATAAATGTTGAATTATGTGTTCTCCAAGTATCAGCATAAAAACTAAATTACTAATATCACTGTTTAGGTATAGTAATATTTAACATTTTATTTTCATTTCTTTTGCTAAATTGGAGAAAAAATAACCTTAAATAATAGTCCTTCCCAAACAAAGGGATAACTGCTTTATACTTGGAGAAAGGATTAGTTTTAAACTTCAGCTTGCCAGTCATTTTTTAAATTAATCTTTATTGTATTTTTTCCATTACCATTAGTCCCCTTATACCCCCTTCCCCCAGCAGTCACCACACAGTTTTCCATGTCCATGAGTCCTTTTTCCTTTTTGCTCAGTCCATCCACTCTCCAACCTCCCCATCCCCAGCTGTCATCCTGCTTTCCATCTATGGATCCGTCCCCATTTTCCTTGTTAGTTTATTTCCTTCACCAAATTAGGGAAGTTTTCTTTCACTATTTTTTTCAGATAGATTTCTAATTTCTTGCTTTTTCTCTTCTCCTTCTGGCACTCCTATGAGGCAAATGTTGGACCTCTTAAAGTTATCCCAAGAGACTGTTTATAATCCTCATTTTGGGGGATTCTTTTTTCTTCTTGTTGTTCTGCATGGTTTTTTGCTTCCTTATGTTCCGAATTATTGATTTGATTCTCAGCTTCATCCATTCTACTGTTGTTTCCCTGTAAACTGTTCTTTATTTCAATTAGTTTATCCTTTGTTTCTGACTTTTTTAATGCTGCAGAGGTCTTCATTAAGTTCCTTGAGCATCCTTATAAACAGTGTTTTGAACTTTGTATCTGATAGATTCCTTATCTCCATTTCATTTAGTTCTTTTTCTGGAGTTTTGATCTGTTCTTTCATTTAGGCCATGTTTCTTTGTCTCCTCATTTTGGCAGCCTCCCTGTGTTTGTTTCTGTGCATTAGGTAGAGCTTCTTAGATTCCATGTCTTGGTAGTGTGGCCTAATATAGGTGTTCTGTAGGATCCAGTGGCACAGCCTCCCCTATCACTCAAGCTGGGAACATGAGGTGTACCGTTTCTGTGGGCTGAGTATACCTTCCTGTTGTAGTTGAGGCTTGGTTGCTGTTGGCAGATCAATGGGAGGGATTTACCCAGGCCAGTCAGCTGCAGACTGGCTGTGACCACTGACTGCCAATCACTGCCCTCCGTGGAGGATCAGCTGTGCAGGGGAAGAGTGGTGGTGCTCTGACATGGTCTGTAGCTGTCCACTGGGTAGGCAGCCTCTGGGGTTTCCCTGGTGGTGCAGGCCAAGGTCAGCTCCCAACCTGTGTTTGGCCCCAGGGCACCCTGCCTGAGTTACAAAGCAATCTGAGATGGCTGCTACTTATGCTGGGCTTGGAGATTCCCAGGTGAAGCCAAGCTGTGACTCTAATCTAACTGAAGGCAGCTGTGGCTCATTTGATGGTATTTGGGCACCGAAACAAGCCATTCTTAACTGAAAGCAGTTTGGGTGGGCAGGTAAGTTGGGTGGGGCAGAGGGAGTCCCAAGGGACCTCCAGCGCAGGTCACACAGTGTTAGCTAGGTTGATGGAGTGTCAGATATGGCAACAGTCTACTGGCTCTGTGGGGGTGGGGCTCAGCAAAGGGACAATGGCCTCTGCTTGCCTTGATGCCAGACATTTCAGTGTCTCCCTATATACCACTGGTGCCCTTAAGGCTGCCACCCCAGTACTGAAGCTCAGAGGGAGTGAGTCTGAGTAGGTGAGTCTGTGTGGGGGTTCCTTCAGAGGAACCGCTTAGGGCTCCAGCAGCCTCCTTCACTGGATTCAGTCCCCACTGGTTTTCACAGCCAGAAGTTGTGGGGACTCTCTTCCTGGCACTGGAATCCTGGGCTCCGGGCAGGGGCGGGGGCGCTGGTGTGGGTCTAGGACTCCTTGCTCCCCAGATATCCCTCCTGAATTTTTATCCATATGGGTGTGAAGCCAGCCTGTTCCATGTCTGCACTCCTTTTACCAGCCTGGATGGATGTGGTTTCTTCTGTTCTGCAGCTGTCTGACTTCCATTCAACTCAATTTCTGGCATTCCTGAGTGATGGTTGTTCTATATTTTAGTTGTAATTTTGATGTGATTGTGTGAAGAGGTGAGCCATGTCTGCCTACATCACCATCTTGACTGGAAGACCCCTGCCAGTCATTTTTAAAAACAAATAAAATCAAAGTAATGGAAAATATAAAAAATAAATAAAATTGTTGATCAAGATTAAAAAAAAAATAAAATACATTTTTTGATGATGGAAAAATAATAAGTTTAACAACAGATGTCACCCTTCCATGAATTGCTTCTGCTTAAATTCAGGCAAGTTAAGACATCCACATCTCAAGCTATATCATCGTTTAGCCATCGGGAGTTAAAACACCACGTATGTAATGGCTTTAGGGCTATATGCAAAGCTCAGACTGTTTTTCCTGAATCACCATTAGTGTTTGGAATGTTAGAAAGTCAGTAGCAGTAACTGTATTGATAGAAGAATGAGAATTCCACGGGAAAAGTATTTTATAAAACTATTAAAAAATTTTTCTTACTCCTTGTATAATTTAATAGCATAAGACTGTAAATTATAATATGGTTCTAATTGATGTACTTGTGAGAGGCCTTCTTGTAGAACTTCATGCACCAGTGATTGCCACATTCAATAGCAGCATATTGACCAAAAACATACCAGGCAGGTGTGAATTGTGGAAAAACTATTTCTAACTTTTTCTAAACAGTTATTTACAAGAAAATTACTTACTAGTAAAGTAAATTATAAGTAATATTTTATATATATACGTTGCTTTTTAGCAGTGGTGATAGAATGAGAAGGGAAATACGAAGTCCAAAACCTCAGCTCTGTTCCCTGTGCTTTCCCCTGCTCCTGACACAGGATTTTGGGAAGGCAGTAGGAGAAGCCTCGCTTGGGCGTGTTCAGGGACACGGGCTGACCAGGTCCTACAGCACAGTTCGTCTGTTTATCATCTGCAGTGTTTTTAGCTTTGACCTGCAATATGTATGCATTTTTACTAGATGTTTAAATAGTTACTTATAAATATTTAAATTCAAATAGAAGTTTTGCTGACAGGAGTACATAGTTTGAAAACTGTTGTACCTGATAATCTTTAAGACTCAGTAGAGTTCCTCTGGAGTCAGATGATGGGTCTGATCCCAGATCTTCCAGGTCATCAGTGCACTCATCTTCTTGGACCCTAACTTTCCCACTGATAACCAAGGGGGGAATCTCACATGGTTGAGGATTAAATGAGATAATAAATATAAAGCGCTTAGCACAGTACCTGAAATACTGTAAATACCTAATTATAATTTCTGTCATAATCACCATAAAATTATTGTTGTTATTAAAAACTCCTTTCTACAGTAGACATCTCAGAGTTTAAACTCAGGGAAAATGATGACAGCACTATAGTTTTTGAATCTCCTAAGGATACAGAGTAACTAGGATAGCCACAGACCCTATTCTACAAAACTAAATGACAAAGTTTCCCTATGAATGGGAAGACTCAAGTGAGGGCAAATCACTGACCAGCATAGTTTCAGCATCTGTATGGAGGGAAGTAGAAGGCAAACAACTGGTTTCTGACAAGCCTTGAGAACAGAACTAGAACACTGCCCTCAGTTGCTCATCATAAAGTGCAATGGGCCAATCTGAGAACAGAGACTAAAAATGGGAGGGGTTCTACAGCTTCCCACTTTCAGGTGAGTGGTACAGCAATATAATAAGGTGTGATGATTGTGCTAGAGCGGTCTGTACCTCTTAAGAATAATGAGACAAAGCCTAGCACTGAGGAGAAACTCCTAGAATTAGACAGGATAAGTACAATAGGACAAAGAATAGAAAGTCCAGATAAAAATTGAGAAGGCAGGCCAGCAAACAGAGGCATTTATATACATATGTAATCTTTTAAACTACTTTGTAAAAATAAACCAGGAGTGTTAGGACCATGGATCTAAGAAAAGTCTTATTCTCCCCTCTAAAAGTACAGGAAAACTCTTTTTTTTTTAAATAAGCGACCAAAGGGGAAAGGGCAAGCAAAGGAACATGAATAGAGGACTCATGGGCACGTACAATGGCAGGGGCATCGACTGGGGTGGGGGGGCAGGGTAGGGGTGAGTGATGGGTAAAAAGGCATGACAACTGTAACTGAACAATAAATTTTAAAAAATGAGCAAATGAAAAGGATTAAAGTCAAATTCCATTCAAAGTTATAAGAATGAACAGATCAACATCCTCATAGGCAGTGAAAACACACCAGAAAAACATGACCACAAGACTGGTAGAAACCAAATATATATATATATATATTTTTTTTTAAGCAGTTATGACAGAAAATCTGTAGTATTTAGAACTATATCAGTGAAATGGAAGAAGGTGAAAATTAAACTACCAAGTCTTAAAAATGGGAAGAAAAAGCAAAACAAAAGAAAGCAGAAGGAATTAGTAAAAAGTGGGGAAGGGGGGAGAAGGAGATACACAAACCCGCAGCTAACCGACTCAAGAAAAAGGGAGGAAACAAAAATTTAAATGACATGGGAGAAATAACCATAAAACAGGAAGATTCAAAATCTTAAGACTACTTTGAATAATTTTATATAATAAATTAGAAAATAACTTTTTTAGAAAAATGCCAGTTGTCAAAATTTACCCTAGTAAAGAAATTCCCAAACTAATTACCGTATATCATAGAAGAAACATGGTTAAAGGACTCCTTACACACAAAAAGCATCAGGGCCAGATTGTTTCAAGGAGTTTTCTACCAAACCTGTATGATTAAATAATCTCAATGTTTAAAGAATTCCAGAAGCTAAGCCCTGGCTGGTGTAGCTCAGTGGACAGAGTGCGGGCTGCGGACCCAGGGGGGTCACTGGTTTAATTCCCAGTCGGGACACGTGCCTGGGTTGCAGGCCAGGTCCTCAGTGGGGGGCCCATGAGGGGCAACCACACATTGATATTTCTCTCCTCTTTCTCCATCCCTTCCCCTCTCCCTAAAAATAGATAAATAAAATCTTTTAAGAAAGAAAGAAAGAATTCCAGAAGCTAGAAAAGGTATCTTGAACTCTAGGTGTAAAAAAAAAAGCCTTCCAAACTCATTTTGTAAAGTGAATATGAAAGTGTTGTCTCCCAAACCTGACAGATTGTACCAAAAAGAAAATTATAGACCACTGTCACTTATGAATATCATTGCAAAAGTTTTAACAATATTAGCAAACAGTTTAATAGCACTTTCAAAAAGTGATAAATCATCACTAAGTTGGGCTTATTATAGTAATGCAAGGAAAATTAGACAGCCCATTAATACTCATTACATTAAAAGAGTTAAGGGGGAAAATCATATGGTTACCTCCATCTTTGCAGAAAAGGTATTTGACAGAATTGAGCACTCATTCATGACAAATGTACCCAGGTAGAAGTTGATGGAAATTCATTGACATTGTACCTCTGCCGAAAACCAGCATCTTAATGTCAAAACAAGATGCTTTCCAACTCAAGTCAGAAGGCCCACTGTCTCCTCTACTTAACATTGTGTTAGGGAGGTTAGTTAATGAAGTTTGACTGAAGAAAACAAAGATGTGTCCTGGCTGGTGTAGCTCAGTGGATTGAGCGCGGGCTGGGAACCAGGGAGTCCCGGTTCGATTCCCAATCTGGGCACATGCCTGGGTTGCAGGCCAGGTCCCCAGTGAGGGCATTGTGAGAGTCAACCATACGTTGCTGTTTCTCCCTCTCTTTCTCCCTCCCTACTCCTTTCTCTAAAAATAAATAAAATTGTTTAAAAAAAAAAAAGAAAGATGTAAGTTGGGAAGGAAGAGGTAAAACTATTAGCAGACACGATTTTATATCTGGAAAACCTAAAGGATTTGTTGAAAAATTCTGAAAACTTAGTAAAGTAACAATTTATTAACAGATACATCAGCAGTCTTCAGCAGACAGAAATGAGTGCATACTTGATTCCATTTAAATGAAGTTCAAAATAGGGAAAACTTACCTATGGTGTCAGAAATCAGCACCCCTTTGAGTCACCACCTCTCTCCCTCCCCAAAGGTAAGTACTATCATGATGTAATCACCATCAACTAGTTTTGCCTGGTTTTGAACTTTATGTAAATGGAGTCATAATGCGTACATAATTTTTTCAACTGTCCTTTTTAGCTCCACAGGGACTGGAAGAGTACAAGGCAGCTTCTGTGGCGCTGGTAATGTTCTGTTTTATGACCTAGGTGCTGTTTCCAAGGGCGCATTCACTTTATGAATATGAAGCTGTCCACTTCATTTGTGCACTTTTATGTATGTATAATTATAGTAAATAAAATATTTACTAAGAAGAAAGACTTTATATATATACAAACCTAGACTAGTTAGAAAATACACTTGAAGAGAATATCCTTTTATTATTTCAACAAAGAAACTTATGTGTAAATTTAAGACATGTCCAAAACCTCTGAGAAAAACTTAAAAAATAAAACTCTTGAAAGGCAAAAAAGTCTTGAACAAATGAAAAGATATACCATATTCTTAAATGACACTCAACATCAAAACATACTTTTTTTCCTTTAGGTTAATTTATAAATTTAATTCTATCCCAATAAAAATGATGTTTTTATTTGAGAGAACATACAAGAATAACTATGAAAACTGGGGAAAAATGAGTCGTGAGGGGACTAGCCTAACCAGATACTAAAACATACTCCTAAATCCTCCCAACACCACATACGTGCATAACACAAATGCACATATAAATACACATATGAGTATGAGACATACTGTATATTCTTTACATTTTTTCCATTTAACAATATCCAGGGTCCTCCAGGAGTAACACCTGCTTGAGTGTGGTTGGTAGGGTAATAATTTAGGTGTAATAATTTATAGTTTTAATTAGAACATTTCACCTAAAACGTTATATGGTGTATGTGAGTGCGATATTATGTTACAGAATTACATGCTTACGATTTTGTAATAAAAGGGGGATTCTGTGTGTCAGACCCTGTATTAAGAATGCCTTTCACTATCCGTACTTTGCTTTAAACAGTCACATAGTATTGCATTGCATAAGTGTATCAATCAGTGCCTTATTTTACACCTATACAATTACAAAAATATTGCTGTAAGATCTTTGAAAATCTATCATTGCTTAAACGAAACGTATAGATGTGCGGTGGCTGGGGCAAAGAATATGCACGTGTAAGTTCTGGTAGGCTTTGCCACGCTGCTTTCTAAGGTTGTCCTGGTGTATACTAACTTGATACTGAGATTTTCAAATGTGATCAGAAAGAAGTCTTAAAAGTCACTGGAGAGCCCAGCTGGTGTAGCTCAGGGGATTGAGCGCGGGCTGGGAACCAGAGGGTCCCAGTTCGATTCCCAGTCGGGGCACATTCCTGGGTTGCGGGCCAAGTCCCCTGTGGGGACCATGTGAGAGGCAACCATACATTGCTCTTTCTCCCTCCCTTCTCTTCTCTCTGAATATAAATAAATAAAATCTTTAAAAAAAAAAAAAGTCACTGGAGAAACTATGAGCTTAGGCTCAAAGCCAGTTTCCCTCACTTAATCCTAGATGAGCCAATCAGGGAGTTTGATAGAGCTTTATGAAGTCTCTAAGGAGTGAAGGAAAATAATCAATTTGGAAAAGTATACATAAGTAGCTTGCTCTAGAATGCTAATGGGTTTTCATCTTGCTATTTGGATTTCAGTAATTGAGTGCCATGTTAGAACACTGTGTGGCAGAATGTCTTTTCTGCTGTGGGATGTACTGTAGGAAATTATTCAGTGGTTAAATTATAGAAATGTGCATATAAGGATAATTGTTCAGGCAATATCTTTTTTTACTTTTGTGACTTATTTTAATATTTCTCATCTTAAGGTTATTTCCAATTCACAAATGTTGGTGTGAACATCATATATTTTTCTATGGTTTTCCTAGAAGGAAATTTCTGGATTAAATAATGTATACTTTAAAAAGTATTGGTAATAACTGTTAAGTCACCATCTAAAGCCAGCACAGCTTTTCATAAACTCATGAACAGATTATTGGATTACCTGTTTCCTCACATCCTCTTCCATACTGGGTGTTATCGATCTTAACATTTTCCTATTCTTCATGAAAAAATAAAAAGTATTCCCTCGTTGATAAACAGCATATATAAAAAATAAGTCTTAAGTTTGGGGAAAGTTTATTCTTTGTATGTGTTGTATGACTGAATGCTAATTGGTGTATGTCTGGTAGTGAAATTTAAAAAAAAAACAAAAACGTTTTTTTATTAGTGTAGGACTTACAGGAGTTTCCGAAGTGTGGTCTGTGGAGAGGAGCAGGGTCATCACCTGGGAACTTTGAGAAATGCAGATTCTCAGGTCTTACCTTAGACTTAACCGAACCAGAAACTCGGGTGAGACTGGCTATCTGTATTTTAACAAGCCCTCCAAATGGCTCTGATGCACACTGAAATTTGAGGACCAATCACTGATTTTGAAAAAGCAGCTTGGGCAGCAGAAACAAGGGAGAACCTCATAAATTTAAAGTGGGGGTGGAGGGGGATTAGTTAACAGAAAGTTCAATATGATTCAACAATGTGATCTTTTCTCCTACCCCAAACAGCTAATGATGATAGTAGTCCTTTTTAGTAGGGTTAAAAATGTAATGAATGCTCAGATATGCAAAGAAAAGATGATGTTTATTTTCTCAGATGGGCCCGATCTTCATTTGCCTGTATATTTGGCTATGAGGGGGTAGGAGAGGCTGGGAGCAGGGCCATTTACATTGGTTAACTAATAACTTCAGTCTCTTCTAATGCCAGTGTTTTGTTTCGCTTTTATCTCCTGCTCCTTGCTATCTGGGTATTGGTGGAGGCCTCTGCTGCAGGGTGCTGTTCAGTTTGCTTCCCGGACTGGTGCCTGTGGAGGTGTGGCGGTGTCTGCCACTGCTCTAGTGTGGCCTTTCAAGGTGGGTTGCCTGCCATTTGCCTCTGATTGCTCAGTCCTAGCACTACGGCCCCTTTGCCCTGATGCCAGGCCTCCACCAACCTGCCTGATCTTAGCGACTCCATATCTACACCCTTCAGCCCCCTACACACACACATCCCTCTTTGGCCTACGCAGAAGCTCCTAGATATTTATGCCTGAAGCACTGTCTCCATTTCATGTGTCACGGGACCTCCCCTCCACTTCAGTGCTACTGAGCCACTCTGGAGGTAGATAAAAGCCGAAACTCCCAGGACTGCAGTGGCTCCTAAGCAGTGCCTGGAGAAGTGGTTCAGAGGGCCACCTCACATACTACATGTCTACATATTTGAGTTACAAATCAAAGTAGAAAAATTATGTTCTATCATCACAGGTTGTCAAATATAATGACAGATTTCAAAACATAGCAGGTCACACCAAGTAATTGTGACTAGCACAAACCCATGGTCAACCTCGTGTTCCTCCCCAGGCCGTGACTTGGCAGTGACCGCTGCTGGGCTGGAGCAAAGTGGGCAAAGGAAAGAGGTTTTTCCCTGGCTTGCTGGCCCTGGCTCACTGCGATCACTGGGGATAGCCACGCAATAAAAGCCACTTTCTCTCCTTGGAAGGAGGGAAGGGGGTGGTTCTTTCGTCCCCACGTGATGTCTCTTCACCCACCTGCACCCCTCCCTCTGTTCGCAAGCTTTCTCTCTATTCCACACAGTGTGAGTCAGGCCATCCTTGCTCACAACGCATGCCCAGCCTCTGATCACACCAACGGCACTCTCAAGCACCTCAAAGGAATCTGATTTTTAAAGGCCAGGTTCAAAGTTAGAAATCTTGGCCTCAGGGTTCCCAGCCCAAGGCCAATCCTCTTTTTTCCCCACTCTAGGAATCTCTCCACACCTTAAAGAGCTCCCTCACACTTGTGACAAGTTCTATATCACCTCTAACTCCTCCAAACAGCTGTTCCATCCTCACACCTTGGACCTAGTGGTACATACCCTGACAGCACAGTCCAGAAAGGAGCCAGGGGAGGACCCCATGCAGGCTTTGGGAGTGGGCTCAGGGGAGAATGCCAGGATCTTTGGTACCTGGGGCATGCTGTAGAAGGGGCCCTGCCCACCCCTCATGGGGAGCTGTTGCGGATCCTGTCCCGCAGAATCCGTATGTTGTGGCTGACGTGTAAATGAATCCACACGTGAAATCTGGGGGAATAGAACTCAGGGACTACACAGACCCCCTCTGAGGCAGAGAGCGCCAGAGAGAAAGGGCCGAGAGTGGGCTGGAGAGCAAAGGGGCCTGAGAGCAGGTCGGAGAGTAAGGCCCCAGGAGTGGGCAGGAGAGAGCGAGGGAGTCGGAGATCAGCTTGGAATGCCTCAGCCACTCTCCAGAGGAGAGAGTACACTGATCCCTGCCTTGACAGGCTTTTATTGTCTTTCTGGGCACATTACATTGAGTGTGGTTTTCATTTACTATGCACAGGTCCTCATTAGGTGATAGACAACAAAGGAAGGCACATCAAAAGGGTTATTTGCAAATGCAAAGACAACAGGTATTGGGCTGAACTTGAAAGGATTAGCACCGGCCTTCAAGCCAGATATGCATCAGCATTTGTTCTTTTAATCCAGGGTGAGGGAGTTTCAGCATAGCAAATTTTATCTCTAGGAAAAAATTGCAGGCCTAATTTACCTAGGAAGACCCGTCCATGCACATGGGGCCTGCTTGCCCACACGCACTCCAGAGATTTTTAAGGAGCGCTGAGCTACATTTCCCACGATGAGTGGAATGGTTTCCTATAGGGTGCACCAGAATGGGGTCCTCTAGAGTACAAGGCCTCCTCTTGCCCAGTTCTAAGGGCAGTACTGGCAGGCCACCAGCCCCTATGATCTGAGGTTTCTTCATGCCTGTCTGGACTTTGCTACTAGGCAATCCATACACGTCTCCTGTGCCCACCACCTCTTTCATCCTTCCCACACTTTCCCAGGGCTGGGAGTAAGAAGAATTCCAGCCTTTGTGGCAAGGACTTTACTGTCTTCATTTCCTGAGCTCTGTCCACCATTGCCTTGATAGGTTTAAAAAATTTGAAAATCCTTTGTCAAGTGACAAAGCCTGGCTTTATGTTACTTATTTTGCTACAGACTCTAAAGGTGCACATTTCCTTTTTTTTTTTTTTCCTTGCTAAAACCTCTCCAGGTAAGTAAGTGCCTCGGGTGAAGAGGAAATGCAAAAGCAAAATACACATCAAAAATTTTCGAAGTTAGTATCCCTGCCACATTAGTAGGAGTGGCTAAAATGCAGGAAGTGGCGACACCACAGTGCTCTGTATTGTCAGCCCAGTGGCTTTACAGTCTGAAGTAGGAAGATCAGGATTTTCAAGGGGGCACGGAGAAATGGGCCATATTTATATTCAAATACATAAAGAGCTCTTCTATGGAAGAAGGTTTACATTCAGTGGCAAATCCAGAATTTCTGTTCAGGAGGGGCGTAGAGAGTGGCGGTCAGTAAGAAGGGTCTGGAGGACTCGCCCTGAAGGGGATGTGTGTGTGGCTGGGCTCTGCCATGTGTTGGCTTTAGAGAGAGCAGGTGAAAACTGCAGGTTGATCTTAACGTATACCCCTCCTTAGTCACACTCTGGCTCCACCAGTAGTGACTGCACTGCTCAGAATTCTCAACAAGTAACATTTGTTGAAGAATAGAATTAATAAATGAATCGCCGTGGGGAACAACTCTGCAGCATCAGAGCTCCATGAGGCTGGACAGGCTGGCTCAGGGAGTCCCCGTGGCTGGACGAGGTGAGGCCCAGCCAGACGGCAGGATGGAGCGTGAGGACTGCGGCTGGCGGTGCAGCAGGTCCCACTTTCAGGTGGCATTGCAGTTTTGATGGAGATGTTCAACAGGAAAACAATTATTTTGGAGCATTAACCCATTTCTCTAAAAGGTGAGCACGTATATATTGCCTCTTCTGGACAAACTGCATTGTCGGAATAAGCAGATCATGCTCGTTGATAAAGGGGCTTTTTCAGAAAAGTTCTCAGTTCATAAATGTGGAAGGAATGTTGGGGGTAGAAAAGAACAAGGGCTGATTTTAGGCAGCAATCATCAGTGCATAGAGAAATTATTAGGAGAAAAGTTGATGGAAAGCTTTCAAATGGAAGGCTCACCTGAACCAACTGACCAATCCTACAGTCTCTCAAAGTGAGACAGACAGACGTTACCAACTTCCCGAAACAACGCCGTATAGGGTGCACTTGCCACACATCAATCTGCTAGATCTCACTTGTAACAAGTGAAATGGGAACAAGTAAAACGGCACCAAGAGGAAGCAGTCAGCCCTGTCGGAAGGCAGGACTTCCCAAAGACAAAGCTTCAGTGGCATAAAAAGTAGATAGAGGTGGAGGGAGAAGCTTAGATTAAAAAAATGTAATAACACATTGGGCTTTGTTGGGGTCCTAATTTTAACAAAAAGATATTTTTAAGAGGATTAGAGAAATTTGCGGACTAAATATTAAATGATATAAAAGAATTATTTTTCATTTTGTGATAATGGTTTGTGTTATGTAAAAATATTTCTTACTTCCAAAGCTGCATATTCAGAAGGCTAGTGTAGAGACCGGAATCTTTTTGTTGTTTTAAGCTCGATGGGAATTTCTGATGAGAAGCCAGGTTTAGGGGTCACTTTATTAGATAACTCAAAAAGTCCCTTCTTACATGGACAGTACATGATCTTCAGGTGACTTTAGTCTGACTAATACATGTCTCCTAAATAGTAGTTAAGAGCAGTGCCTTCAGGAGACAGTTAAGTTTCCAGGCAAAATATTTTTTTCCTGAGAGGTTCATCAGTAATTCAAGGCCTGAGCATTTGAGGAAGGAAAAAAAAGGGATTCCAGTAGCTCTCCAGTTTCTACATCAGGCCTGGCTGGACTAGGCTACGTCCAACTCTGGAGAAGGAAGATGTTTGTGTTGAAAATATTTAAGAAATGGGGGTTAGCTCCATGTTAGTTATTATATTGAAGACATTTGTATTTTATCTCTACATCCTCCATAAATGAAACCTAAAAGTGTAGGAAGAATTACTACATGTAAGTCCTATTAATATGTAAGTAGACAAATGAGTTGCAGGAAGCTCTGCATTTAAGGTTTCTTCAAACAGCATTTTACTGCCTGTCAGGAGGAGAAGCACAGATTCAGAACGTAGAGCTCCAAACCAAATTATTTCAGCTTTTATTTCTATAAGAGCCATATACTGACATTACTTTAGTGTCTAAATGAGTTCGTAAAGCTTACTGCACTTTATTAAAATGAGATTTTACTTAAATCATAGGAGATTGCATACTGGGTTATAACTGTAGAACGTTGAATACTTGGTATTTATAGAAGGCATAATAACACTTCTCTGCTTATAAATATATAATAACATACTGGAAGATATCCATTAAAATTTTAATATTCAATAAAGGATGTATCTGGAATGTCTTTCCCCAAAGTCTTATGATAGTATATTTGGAGGGAGAGAGAGGTTGGTGGGAGAGACATCAATGAAGATGCTCGACTGTTAGAAAGAAATGCCTTTCCCTCCAGTTCCTTTTTATTTTGTCATGTTACATCTCATTTCAATTATGTTTCACTGTTGTCTGTAAAAAGGGCAGAAATTAGCATCCGAGCACACAACTGAAAAAAATTCTGACTTACGGGGAATTTTTTATTTCAAAGATTCATTTCCTTACTAACAGACCCTGGGTAACTTAGAAGCCTAGCTTTAAACGCTAACAGCGTTCATCTTTTCCTTTTAAGCACGCAGCAAAAGAAGAGTTTCAAGACTATACGCCCCAGGAGGAAAGTGGTGGTTACTGCCCAAACCAGTGCTTCAACTCTTGTCTTTTCTATTTTTTAAAAAAAGGTAAGCGATTATATAAGAAAAATTTCAAACAGGACAAAAAGGGGCACTGCAGACAACAAGGTCCCCTTCCCACACCCAACGCCTCATTCCCCAGTTCTCTGCAGAGAAAACAAGTATGGGCAGTTTGTTTTCTAGAAATGGACCTGTGAATACAACCGTATATGTGTGAACATGTTTAAACTCACATTTACATATAATGGTGACCCAGAGACCAACTGACTCAGCAGAAATTTAAATTTTCATTTATTTGACATAACCTGCCATTTTTGTATTTCAGCTATCTACCAGTTGTTACTAGGAAAAATGGCCAATTTAATAATCTTTGTTATATTTGAGAAAGGATTGAGGAATGACTTAATAAATAACTTATAAACCCATGAAAATAATTAAACAATAATAACTAGAAGGTCATAGAACAAGATTCTTATTTTTTAATTCCACCGCTCCTTATTGCTACTGCATAAGGGAATCTTTTAACTTTGAGCCTAGTAGTATGGGGCTGCTGCAGACACTGCCACTGGCTGAGAGGAACTAAGTCCCACTGCAGAGGTGGGTTGGAGCTGGGATTTCCGTCTCCAAACGCTTAATGCTTGAGGAAAGAAGGCTCAGGACCATGCCAACAATCAGCATCAGTTACTTTGGTTAACTAGGACTATTTGCTGCAACATTGCTGCTTCTTAGTAGAAAGCAAGAAAGCACAGACCTGGTTGTGTGGCTTTGCTTCCTTACCCTCTTCACATCATAGAACACATAAAAATATTGTTTGTAGGTTACCTGCAGAGGGCAGGATGTAAACCCAAAAGGCAGCTTATGAAGAGAACATCCATCATCCTGGAAGCTCTGTTGGCCCAGGTCCTACCCAACATCCGTCCTCTCAAAGGGCTGAAGGTACATATCAGCACACAAGGAATCCATTCCAGGAACTGGAATTTGTAATCATTTGTTACCTAAGTGAGGCCTGCAGACCACTTTATTGCAGCAGCAGCAGCAGCAGCAGCAGCATTTGGAACTTGTTAGAAAAGCTGACACTCAGACCCATCAACCAATATAAGCACCCCAAGTGAGTCTTGTGAACATTTAAGTTTGAGAAGTGTTGTTCTACAGATAGTATCTACCTCCTTAGCATGCTCATACAGCCCTTGGAGAGCAAAGCCCTATCTACCTTTCCAGCTTCATCTTTTGTCATTCCTCTCTCCCAACCTCACAAAACTTTTAACAAAATCCAGCACCCATTTATTATAAAAAGTCTCAGCAAAGTAGGAATAAAGGGAACATATCTCATCATAATAAAGGCCATATATGACAAACCCACAGCTAGGATCATACTTAATGAGGAAAAACTAAAAGCACTTCCCTTTAAGGTCAGGAACAAAACAGGGACATATACTCCCACCACTCTTATTCAACATAGTATTGCAAATCCTAGCCTCAGCAATCAGACAAGAAAAGAAATAAAAGGCATTCAAATTGGAAAGGATGAAGTAAAACTGTCATTATTTACAGAAGACATACTGTATATAGAGAAGAACCCTAAAGATTCCACCAAAAAAACTACTGGAACCGATAAATAAATTCAGTAAAGTAGCAGGATACAAAATACATATCCAGAAATAACAAACCATGAGAAAAGAAAACTAAGAAAAATATCCCATTTACAACTGCATCAGAAAAGTTGCCTAGGGATAAATTTAACCAAGGATGTAAAAGACCTGTACTCAGAAAATTATAAGACACTGAAGAAATAAACTGAAGAAGATACAAATAAATGGAAACATATATTACCGTCATGGATAGGAAGAATTTAAATTGTTAAAATGTCCATACTACTGACAGCAATCTACAGATTCATTGCAATTCCTATCAAAAATATCAAGGCGTATTTCACAGAATTAGAACAAAGAATCCAAAAATGTATATGGAATGACAAAAGACCCCAAATAGCCACAGAAATCTTGAGAAAGAACAAAGTTGAAGGAATCATGCTACATGGTATCAAACTATATTACAAGGCCATAGTAATCAAAACAGCATGGTACTGGCATAAGAACAGACACATAGATCAATGTAACAGAATAGAGAGCCCAGAAATAAACCCACGCCTATATGATCAATTAATATTTGACAAAGGAGGCAAGAACATACAATGCAATAAAGACAGTCTATTTAATAAATGATCCTGGAAAAACTGGGCAGATGTGTGCAAAAAAACATGAAACTAGAGCACCTTCTTATACCATATACAAGAATAAACTCAAAATGGATTAAAGACTTAAATGTGAGACTTGATACCATAAAAATACTAAGAGAAAACATAGGCACTAAAATTTTGGACATTTTTCTTGGTAATATTTTTTCTAACATATCTCCTAAGGCAAGGGAAACAACAACAAAAAATAAATGGGACTACCTCAAACTAAAAAGATTTTTCACAGCAAAGGAAACCATGAACAAAATGAAAAGACAAACCACTGAATGGGAGAACATATTCACCAGTGATATATACATCTGATTAGGGGCTAGCATCCAAAATTTATAAAGAACTCACACAACTCAACATCAAATAAACAAGTAATCCAATTAAAAATGGGCAGAGGATCTAAATAGTGACTTCTCCAAAGAGAACATACGGATGGCCAATAGACACACGAAAAAATGGTCAGCACCACTAATCAGAGAAATGCAAATTAAAACCACGATGAGATATGTCGCCTCATACCTGTCAGAATGTCTATCATCAATAAATCAACAAACAACAAGTGCTGGCAGAGAAGGGGGGACCCTTTGCACTGTCGGTGGGAATGTAGTTTGGTGCAGCCACTGTGGAAAAAGAGTATGGAGATACCTCAAAAAATTAAAAATAGAACTGCCTTATGACCCAGTGATCCACTTCTCACTATATATCCGAAGAAACCCAAAACACTAATCTGAAAGTCTACATGCACCCCTATGTTCACTGCAGCATTATTTACAAAAGCCAAGATGTGGCAGCAACCCAAGTGCCCATCAATAGGCAAGTGGACAAAAACGTGGTGGTACATTTATACAATGGAATGTTACTCGGCCATAAAAAAGAATGAATATTATCATTTGCAACAGTATAGATGGACCCAGTGATTATTACGCTGTGAAATAAGTCAGAGAAAGGTAAATACCATATGATTTCACTTATATGTGGAATCTAAAGAACAATATTAACAAACGAAACAGAAACAGATTCATAGATACAGAGAACAGACTGATGGTTGCCAGAGGGGAGGGGCGCCGGGGGGCTGGATGGAAAAGGCGAGGGCGTTGAAAAGTACGAATTGGTAGTTACAAAATAGTCATAGGACTGTAATATACAGCGTGGGAAATACAGTCTATAATTAGTGTAATAATTATGTATCCTGCCTTTGGGGTACTGGAAATATTAGAGCGAACACTCTAGAGTATATGACTGTCTAACCACTATGCTATAGACCTGAAACTATTATAAAATAATATTGATTATAAACTATAATTGAAAAAATTAAAAAAAAAAGTCAACCCTCACCTGCCTAGCTGATTAGGCAGAGCAAGACAGCGAGTGGCCCATCTTCTGCCATGTGACTCCCCGTTTCTGACGACGTGCTTCGGTTGTAGCAATTGTCACACCGAGCAGCGGTGAGCTGTTTACTGTCCATTTCCTCAGGCAGAAGTGGGCTCCTGGGGCCAGCAGCCTCGCTGTGCTCGTGTTTGACTTTCCAGCAGGTAGCAGGGGATCTTGCTGACTGCTCTGCCGGAAAACTCTTTCCTCTAAAGACAATAGTGTAAATAAATGATATTTATAAATCATTTCAAAATAATTGTTTGCATTTCTCTGATTTGTGGCCAGTTTTATAAAATGCAAGATTGTATGTAAACTCATTTCTTATGCCTCAGGCCAGATGTAAAATTATGATCTTTAGAATTTAATATATTTTAACTGTAATAAAGTTATTTCAAAGAGAAATTAAATCATAACAAGATAAATCATCAGATGAATTTATCAAAATAAAGTATCTTCTGATGTGACTGCTGTCTACTGAATCACTGTCCCAGTGCTTATTTTTCAAAAATGTAAGATTAAATATTGATCACTGACTGTTTTTTCCCTAAAGATACTAAAAAAATGGTTATTTCTAGCTGGTCTGCGTTCACGTTAGAAGTCAGACTCTCATGTTGTGTTCTTTTTCGTCCCCAAGCACTGTAAACTCACCCCCACACGCATCTTCAGCTGGCCTCCATGCATCGCTTTTCAGTCCTCGTCTGGGCGCGAGGGCCCTTTCACTGCGTTAGGGACACTCACACAAGAGATGTTATAACAGACCAATTTCTTCTCATAGCTGAACAATTATTGGTGTAATCTACCAAACAGCTGTCGCCTGTGAGACCACATCCAGCGCTGAAAAAAGCCAAGCAGACAGTGTTTCTTTCTTGAGTTTAGGAAAGTGGGTGTGACGGGAAGGATGGCAACTCTCCTAGGATCTGATGTGCGCCTCTGTCTCAGAAGAGGAACTAGGACATGAGGAGGAGAGGCAGTGGTGACCGTGATGACTCCGAGCAGAGAAAGGAGAGGACCCATCAGTTGACTGCCGGCCATCCTCAGAAAACAGGAAAAGACAGCAGATAATTTCAAAACATAGAGAATAAAACTTAGGTAGCACAGACAACTTATTTGGAACCCCTGGTTTAGGAAATAGCTTTTCTAATGCAGAGACTCTCTATTCAAAAGAAAGAAAATATCACATTTTTAAAATGGGTCTTGTTCAGTGCCTCAAAATTGGGGCTTAGTGTCCTAAAGAATTAATGTGGATTCTTAAATCTCTCAGAGGGATGAAAGGGACCCACGGAGTACCTCCCAGGTCTGGTCCACAGCCCGGAGAAGGAATGCCTAGGCCTCACTATCAAAGGACAGAAGATAATAGCATTAATCTCCATTGTCCTGACAAGCTAATCAGTCACTAAAAACACACAGGAAGTTCAGGGCTGTGACACTCTCTTAGGAGCACCAACCTATTTTACAGTCCAGAAGGTGCTGCACGGATATCCTTTCTCTACTCATACTGCAAAGATAGAGGAGGAGGCCAAGTTAACTGGACTGTGATTTTGTGATCAAAGCCTTTTCATGTGCTCACAGAACTGGGCCGTGTAAGAGTCCTGTGCTGCCAGAACACGGCGCTACTGCAGTCCCACTAGCACCACCAAGCGAATCCTTCAGAAGAATTCACGTGCTGCAGGACATCTACAGAACCAAGAAACACATAATTCTCAACCAGAATTCACCTGCACTGCAGGCTGAGAGTTTTGTCCAATGGCTAAATAGCCACCTCCTGTCTGGAGGTGCCTTTCCTGCCAGGTTCCTCAATAATCTTTACACATCTTTACACATCTGCCATGGCACTTAGCTGCTTCTATTAAAATTACCTATTGATGCATGTGTCTCTCCTCAATGACAACAGGTGACCCTTGAGCAGGGAACTAAACCTTATTCAGTTTCAAATTCCCGGTGCCTACAACACAAACTGGGTGCTTGTTAATATTTGTTGAATTAAATTCAGCTAAGCTAGTTTTCCTGCCCAGCCTGCAATGGAACTGTCACTGGAAAGGGACTGGGACCAAGACAGATCCCCAGCACAGTCTGGAACAAGTGGGTTCCTGATTTCGTGCAGGAACGATTTCATGACACAAATCCAGGCGATTCTGAGAATACGTTTGTTAAAGCTGGGGAGGGTGAAACAAAGTAAGAGTTTAAGATAGAAGACGCAAGATCGAAGTAACAGAAGTGAAGCTAGGTGGAGCTGCCTTGGCCCTTTGCAAAGAAAGTCACAGGCAGAAAAGTGAGCCAGCTGGGCTGCGTGGTGACCTCAGGAAACAAGTTATGCAAGCAATAGCAGGGCCCTTGAAGACAGGTTCAGAGGGTTAGCCTGGGAAGAGCTGCTGGTGCCTCTGCTCCCCTGGTTGCAAGTTTTATTGGAACCCTTAGAGCTTAGGAGCATGAGAGCAAAGGCACATGCCTTAGAAGGAATGGGGGGAGACGTGAGTGTGAGAGAGAGAGAGAGAAAGAGCACATGCGCACTGGGTTCTTGTCTTCAGGGTTTTTATGTTTTCGAAAGGGCATTTTATGGGAGGTCTGGAGAGAATCTCAATAGAATATTCATCCACTTTCTAGGTGTGTCCTTTAATGTGCTGATTCCTCAAAATGAGTGTATAGTCATTCTCTGGACAGTTTCACCTTCAAATCATGCCACCCAAAAGGGACCAGGACCAAAGCCAGTCTGTCCCCAAAGGGTATGGAATGTGTAGACCATTTGCTCCTACATGTCTAAGGAAGATAAGAATTTGCAATTTATTATCCGGCCATAAATCGCTTGGCCATTTACCTATATGTTTCAGTTTCCTTATTCCACTTGCCAAAGAATTTTCCTAGCTTCTTACTTTCCTGCCCCAGTACTGGGAAAGGCAAACAGACAAGGCTCCCCACCCAGCTGAGTCCGGTTCCAGTGACCTTTAACAAGATCTCATTACGTGCAACACAGGATCCATAAAATGTGCTCCCTGGATCGGCAGGACCAGGAACAGCTGATGCGTTCCCGTCTGTAAAGTGCCCAAAGCTTTCAGAGGAGAGGAGAGGCTGCTTGGTTCAGAGTTCCTGTTCCTGTCACTAAGAAAGCAGTAGGTCAGACAGCCCCGTGGAATCTCACGTATCTGGTAGCACTGTACTACGTTGCCCATGTTTGTTTGGTTTTGTTTTAAGACATTTTTTATTTTATAGGTTTTAGATTTACAGGACAATTGCAAAGATAAGACAGAGAGTTCCCAGATACTCAGCACCCAGTTTCCCCTATTATTAACATCTTATATTCATATGTACATTTGCTACAGCTAACTAATATTAATGCATTATTAACTATATGCAGATTTCCTTAGGTTTTACCTGTTGTCCTTTTTCTGTTCCAGGGTCCCATCCAGGCCACCCCATTACATTCCATCATCGCGTCTCCTGGCTGTGACAGTTTCTTGGCTTTCCTTGTTGATGACGCTAACATCTTTGAGGAATACTGGCCAGGTATTTTGTCCAATCTCTCTCAATTATTTTTCTCATTATTACACTGGGATTATGGGTTTGGAGGAGGAAGACAGAAACACAGTGCAATTTTATACCTTTTTACTTTTAAAATTCCTGTATCAATTCCTCCCTATCTCCTTTACTTCCAAAAGCTGTTATCATATTGTTAGTGCCTTTTAAGATCAAGGAAATGGGTCTTGATCCTAAGTACATACCTTATTCTGGTATGTATTACAGGAAGCCATTCTTACCTGATTGGATATCACTGGTAGGAATGGACTCTTCAGAGAGCTTTTCCCAGGAGGAGTCCCTTAGAGCCGCAGACTTGAGAGAGAGCCAGCTGAGAACAGGGACCAACCAAAGGCAGCAGGCCGGGCACAGAAACCAGAGCAATCCTGGCAGTTGACCTGTGAAAAGACACTGTCAGGGATTTTTTAATCCTTCATGCACAATGAAAGACTGGAATGTGGAATAACAAGGGATAAAAATATGGTCACAGTCAAAGGCACCTGATCAAAAAAAACACACCCATACCCTACCCAGTGGGGTAAGGGCAGAAAGTGGAGAGTTTATGGATGTGTCTGGTGTCAGGCAGTAACGGAGCTTGCCTCCCTCCCGGCTCTGCCTCTGCCTCTGCCTCTGCCTCTGCCTCTCCCTCTCCCGGAGACTTTGGGCAAGTCACTCCACTGTCTGGGGCTCGGGGTGGTCATCTCTGAAGGGTGGACAGAATACACTTGCCTCGGAGCTTTGTGGTGCTCTGATGGGACGATATGAGGAAGCATTACAGAAGTGCCTAACCAATAGTGAGTATTTGATACTTATTAGCTATTATCATCATTATTGTATTAAGATTGAAATGATGCTAATCTGGGAAATATCCTAAAGTTACTATCCTAAGGCTCAGAAGCCTTCTAAATAAGCTATCTGAAAAAAACTGTTCTGAAAAAGAGCAGGAAATCTCTCTTTTTAAAGAAAAATGCCTTAGTTACCATTCACATTCACCTGCTGGCAAGTGGAGAAGGCAGACCCTTGCAGTTTCTCTAGGCCATGTCTAAGCTCTATTTCTTCATGTCTTCTCCCATGGAGTTTAAACTTGAAAGCATGTTCAGAGGGCAGTTAACCAAGGCTAAGCATGCTTCACTGTCTGGGGCCATGAGATGGAACCAAGCCAACTGGTCCTTACTGGCACAGTGAACTTGGACTCTGGCCACTCAGCCAGCCAGCTAATGACCTGCCAACACAAATAAACTTCAACATTCACCCTCGTTTTAGAACTCTGGTAAGGATTAGAGGAACTCAGTTATCTGAAAGTGCTTGGTAATCTATAAAGTGCTTTTAACTGAGAAGTAGTATCAGTATTTTGTTAAGCTCTTTGCCCAGGTCTCTGTGTCTGAAAAATGTGGCAAGAAAGGAATGCAGTCATTTGTCCCCTTCATACACCCTTTTCTCTCACAGTTATAATCCAGGTATTATACTATAGACAGTGCAAGTGAATAATGATAACAGACAGGATTCATTGAGCCCTCAGTGTGCTGGTTACAATTCTAAGCTCTTTACGCATATTAATTCATTTAATCCTTTAACAACTCTCTGTTAATTGTGCTCATTATTACAGGTGCATAAACTAAGATACAGAGTAGTGAAATGAGTTGCTAAAGATCAAATAGTTATAATGTGGCTGTATCAGTTGAAACTAGGTTTGGTTGTATAACAGGTAACTCAAATAACAAGGTTGAAACAAATTCCAATTTAATTTTCTCTTGAGTAAAAGAAGATGGGAGGCAGGTAGTCAAAGGCTAGAATGGCAGTCTCACCATTCTCAGGGACTCAGGCTCACCTTTCTTTCTTCTCTAGACATCTTGGCACATGACGTCTATACGAAGGTCCTCCTCAGTAGTCCCAGCCGGGCTTGGAAGCCAGGCATGAGAACTGTGTTTCAGGTAGAGGAGAAGGAAGGAGAGGGCCAAAGGGCTTTCCCAGAAGCCCCTTTACAACTGCTACTGACATCTATTGGTTACCCCCAGCTGCCAGCCCCCAGCTGCCAAGCTGGGAAATGTGTTTTTTCTTTCTTCCTTCCTTTCTTTCTCCCTTTCTCTCTTCCTTTCTTTCTCCCCTTCTTTCTCTCTCTCTCTTTCTTTCTTCCCTCCCTCCCTTCCTTCCTTCCTTCCTTTCTCTCTCTCTCTCTCCCCACCTCTCTCTCTTTCTGTTTTAAAGTTGTGCACATCTCTTAAGCTTCTATAAACGAGAAAATAAATTTTAGACTCATGCAACATAGATTACAGTTCCTCAGAATAGAATTGTGGGTTTTGTTGGCAGGTGGAGATAAGGCTGTGTTACTGTTTTTATTTTTCACTTGCAGTAGTCATTTGAAAAACACTAACAAGGTGATGTGTACAATTTTTTAAAAATTTGAACTTTACTTAGATTTCCAGTTTTCCCTTACCCACACTTTAGTTACAATTGATGAGATTCTGTAATTTCATAGTATTCAAATTATTATTTTAGACTCTTATAATGAAGAAGGAAAGAAAGAGGGAGGAAGAGAGGGAGGAAGAAAGGAAGAGAGGAAGAAAAATAAAGAAAGAAATGGTATTTAGATGCAATACCTTCCTTCCTCATTTTTATCTGAAGATTTTTTCTGCAAGACACGACTCTCAGACTTCCCTTTCAAAGAGTAAGTGTCCGCTATTGAAGCTTTCGTTTGTCTTTTAAGGAAAGAAAGGAAAAGACATTTGAATTAGATATGTAGAGAATTTCTTACTTGAGTTATACTGTACTTGATTTATGGCTAAATTTTTTCTTTTGATCTCAGTTTCTCCAGTTATACGGTCGTTCGTTTATTCTTTCGTTCACTAAATACCTGTGGGCTTAACAGATGTTGGATGCTTTATATGTGATAGTCATTTCTGTCTCATTGTTAATAAAGTAACTGTGTAATGTGTAACAAATTATATAAAGTTTGTACCTCAATGAGTACTTTTACAGTTAAATAGAAAGTATTTCTTTTCACACAGGTAAACCAAATTTGGTATATTTAAAAAAGAAACTGAAACCTTTCGGAATCATGAGATATGAACATTTCAACTATGTGCACATTACACATAGAAAAACATATTGTGAATCTTTACATATAAGGATACTAAAAGACAAATATTAACAATTTTCCTTTTAAGAGTAAACAATGTATTGTGAAATGTGTTTGTGAAATACAGTGTTCTCCCCTAGAGCCGATACAACTCTAAAGTAAATATATTTGCAGAAATATTCTTCTCATTTATAGTAATGTAGCCATATTGCTTCTCTAAGGGAATATTTATAAATATTGCTACTGTGTTTCAGAAATGTTTTAGGAAGAAAATCATCATAGATGAATCTTCTACGATGGAAAATGTTATAATAACATTTCCCCTGGTAGAATTCAAAATTGTGCACATCACAGTAAACAAAGAGATATGAGTTCTGCATCAGAGCCCGAGGCTACGAGGGGTGTCCTGGTTTATTTTCAGCTTGTTATTAATCCTGCTTGCCTTCTGACACTAGATAAGCCATTTGAACTATTGAATTCTTCACCTTTTGTTGCCAGAGTACACAGCCAACAATGGCTGCGGGAGGGACCTCAGAGCACCTAGACGCTTTGGTACGCAAGTTGGAGACCTTTCTAAATGTGGCTATGGGGGAAAAAGGCCACAAAAATCTCTTGAGTCCTTAAAATAAAAAGTATTCACTTCAAATTACAAAAGACAGAGAACCTTCCATGTTAACTATGGATTCACATAAGATACAAATGAAGTAAAGCCGAGGCAATGGGGAGAAGAACGGCAAGAACAAGTTAAGTCCTTCAAGAACAGCAAGACTTTGAAGGAGTTTTTGTGGAAAGACCGAATATGGCAGTTACAAAAAGCAGAAAATAGGTTAATAAGTAAATTTCTCAACATGCTTTTCCCGTTGTGCCCTTGATCTTATTTAGAAAAAGATGACTTAAAAATTTTAAACATACATACACCATAGCTCCATTTTCTGCCTTGGTTGGCTAGTTTGTAGTTTGGGGACAGGTGAAAATGTGCCTGCCTCTTGACCAAAAGCTTGTCCTTCCTGCTCCTCAAAGTCAATGTTATTCTATAGTATGATGCTTATAGAATCCCTTTCTTAGCATTTTTTTCTATTCTGTGAAGTTCCTCCCAGATACCCCTCTCCTCTACAATAGAACAACAGCGCTGGGGCTCTAGCAAATGCTTCATCAATGACGCAGTAGCCCATACTGGTGGTGTTAACATTCTTAGTTTCAGATTAATGGAGATATGAGCTGTGCAGTCTGCTGAGGAACACTCACACAATGAGAAAGAGGTTTTAAAAGTGTGTTTTGGTTGCAAACTAGAACAATAGACACACTATCATTTCTGTCGGAGCCAATCATCTCCTCCTTCGATAATCACGCAGCGGCCAATCTTACACTAATTACTACCTCTTAATATACTCGATTCTTCTCACTCACTGCCAGGAAAAACCACACGAAGTCTGAATCTGAGATCCATAAATTATCCTGCCTCCTTCCTCCCCATAGCGTCCCTCCCCCAACACTCGCAAAACAAACAACCTTCTAAAACAAACACGGAAGGACAGGAGGATGGCTCTGCGAGCCACCCATTTATCTCATTACCAGCACTGTAAGTAACTCCCTTGATCTCTGGCTTATCACGCCTCACAGCGATAATGCTCTCAGATCCTTCAGGATGGTAAACACACGGAGGCTTAGCTGTGAGGCAGGAGGAAAAAGACAAGGTGGACCTTTGCCCCAAGACGATGACTGAAATATCGGGGGAGGCTCTTCGGCCTGGCAAAGAGCAAACTTTGTGACAGAAACACACCTAGACATGATGAGAGAAGCAGATCAAAGAAACTAAAAACGGAGAATGTGGTTAAATTATTTATAATGATGCTGCAGCTGTATTGATCAGAGGGAGTTTCTCTCTTAACCCTACCTTCCCCATAACGTAAGAAGCTGTTGTCCCCCAAAGAATTATGCCCCAATGTGAAAAGGGTGTGAGGGGGGTTACTGGCCAGGCTCTTAGTTAAGAAAAGACTGGTTATCCAATATAGTTCTCTGATATCTAATGACAAACAAACGGATGATCTCTCTGCATATCTCATTTCCTAAGAAAGAAATGGTATATCATTTCACAGCATGCCCTGCAGGAAGAAAAGGTTCTGCCCTGCCTCACCAGGATCATATTACCTCAGCAACAAAAAACCTAACACAAAATTGAAGCTTTCAAAACATAGCATGGGATTGGAAGAACATTCATATTTTAAGAATTGTGTATCTTGCTTACTGCTTAATCTGCACCCCCAGAACACTACCAGGCCCACAGGAGGCAGTCAGTCACATGGAATAAATCAGTGAGTGTTGTTGGCATATTGGGATTCAGTGAATGGATTGGGATCTGGGTATGAAATGCCCCGTGCTCAGCAGCGTGCCAGGGGGCTGCTGGCTTCTATGGGCGCCTCCTGGCCATCGCAGGCTTCCTCCGGGGCAGAGTGCTGCTTGCTAGAGAAATAACTTGTCTTGGGAGATTAAGGACATAGGTTATGTGCACACTGTTCCAACTTGGCCATTTGGGAAACTTTAAGACAAGGATCTAAGACAAAGATTGTGTGGGATGAACTTCTGAAGAAAAGAAACCGTGAACAGATACAATGTCCTTTTCACCTCAAGGGAAAGGGGACTTGAAAACTCACTCTGTTCTTAACACTATTGAGATACCAGCACTCCCATTGGAAAAAAAAAAAAAATCCTTTTCTGATGTGGAGGAGAAGAAAAGTATTGGTAGCCTACCAAGCTGGTTCATTCCAAGAAGAAATTCTAAGCATTTGTTCTAAATGGGGATTGAAAGGTCGTGTGAAAAGTGTGTTGTGACATATCTCCAGTACAGACAGCTTTGGCTACTGTGACGTTACCTGTCTGACTAACAGTTAACATTTTATGGAATTAAACCCAAAAAGCACATTATTAAAAAAGAAGGAGATGTTACATAGATGTGCCTAGTTTTTGGTAATATTTAGACAGATCAGGAGTAATAGAAACAATCTGGTTTCAGCAAGAGCCTAAAAATAGCATCGATCTTGGATTTTTGATAAGAAAGAATGCGGAGTCCGCGCACAGGCTCCTGTCCCTCCCATCCAAAATTCCTAGAAATGACAGATCAGATGCTTTTTGCTTCTTTTTTTTTTTTAAATTAATAGTACTGCTAGCCCTGGCTGGTGTGGCTCAGTGGATTGAGTGCCAGCCTGTGAACCAAAGGGTCACTGGTTTGATTCCCAGTCAGGCAGGGTACATGCCTGGGTTGTGGGCTGGGTCCCCGGTTGAGGACATGCTAGAGGCAGCCACACATTGATGTTTCTCCCCCTCTTTTTCTCCCTCCCTTCTCCTCTCTCTAAATATAAATAAATAAACATAAAATAAATACAATCAATAGCAGTGCTAGAATACAGAAGTAGATACTGGGTGGGCCAGAAATTACTAGATGGAATCTTGAAATATGCAAAGCATATGGAATAATAGTAACAGAGATAAGTTGCTACCTAACAATAGGAATGCCTTCAAATGAGCTGCTGACCCAGAAAGGGCAGATTTGGGGAACAGGAAGAGCCCTAGGCCACCAGAAAGTGCCGAGTTGGGACAAATGTGGACATTAGAGCAAAAATGCTGGAGAACATGTCAGTACATCGGATTCAGTAATGTATTAATAGAATTATATATCATAACCAAGTGGGACTTATGCCAGAGAGGTTCAAAATGGAAAAAAATTAATATAATTCATTCTATTACTATATTAAAAATGGAAACCATACAATCATGTAAATAGATGCCTCAGAAAGGCATTTGATAAAATACAAAATGTGTATCTAATTTAAAAATCTTTTTAGCATACTAGGAATAGAAAAAACCTTTTTAACCCAAATAAAAGATATTATTAACCCAAAGTCCTTATTTCCCCAAATCCTCAGCTACAAAGGTGAACTATGAGGATGGCTTCCATTAAAGTCAGAAATAAGACAGGAATCACTGTTATCACTTCTCCTATCTAACATTATACTGGAAGTTCTAACAAATAAAAATAAGACGAGAACATGTGGCAGTGATTTCCACACGCGTGTAAACACGCAGTCCTGAGAATTTACATGTTTTGAGCACAGCTCCGTGTGATTCCCATGTGAACAAGTGTGGATCATGTCTGTAGAATGGGAATTCTCTAATAGGAATTTGGCAAAGATGTATCTTAAAAAATTCTGGCTTGCTGTGCCCTGCATATTACTTTAACTTGGTCCTGTCTGCCACCGGATCTGAATTTACATCCTAATGCCTTGCTATGAGTAATCCTACCCCTGTTCTGCTTAATCCCATGAATATTCAATCCAATGTAAATTGCTAATGCCCCTGATAAAAACCCTGGCTGGGCAAGCCACGAGGCTTTTTCCTGAGATGGGAGGAATCAGCCACGTGGCCCCGGTCTCTCTTTCCCCGCGTGTCTCAGTATGAGATTCATACACGCATTGGGTCACGGTCACCCACGGGTATCGGCAGGTCCGATCTACCCCGTGTCAAGAACAAAGTAATCTGTAAATATTGGCAAAGAAGAGGGAAAATGGCCTATATATATTCAGATTATCTATTTGTCCTTTTTAAAAAATTTCAGGAGCATCAACTAACAAACTGTGAGAAATAACAAGAGCGTCCAACGAGACGACCAGACACAAGGTCGGCAGACAGCGGCTGTGGCCTTCAGACTTACCAGCAATGCCCAGGTGTTGCAAAGGGGGTTACTATAGACTAACAGTGTCTCCTCCAAAATCCACCTGTTTTTGAATACATGCCCCTAGCCCCAATGGTATTAGAAAGTGTGGGGGCAGGGGTTTGGGGAGGTTGTTATTAGGTTATGAGAGTGGAGCCCTCAAGAATGAGATCAGTGCCCCTATAACAGAGACCCCCAGCTCTCTCACCTTTTATGCTGAGTGAGGAAACAGTGAGAAGACGCAAGCAGCTTCGTGCTTGCGTCTAGGTGTGAACCTCTTTGTGTTTATCTTTCTAGGATCTGTAAGTTAGTGTTTTCCACCAAATTAGGAACTTTTTAGCCCTTGTTTCTACAAGTATTTTCTGTACCTTCCTGTTTCTCTTCTCCTTCTCAACACCGCCCCCCCCCCACAGGCTTGTATATAATTTGTATTCTATATGGAGTCCAAAATATGGATATAGCATAAATTATTCAAGCATTTCTTTTAGTGAAGATTAAATTACTTCCAGTTTTTTACCACTATAAACAATGTTGCCATTAACATATTTATATGTGTCTCTTTGAAGGATGCTTCTCTAAACAAACACTGAAAAGTGAAATTGCTGAGTCATTTAACATTTTAGTCACTGTTGCCAAATTGCCCTCCAAAATAGCTATATCAATACTCAAAACCAAAAGTTCTTAAAAATTTGTACCATAAGATCTCACTGATATGTAGACTCTAATGAACAAAATAAACTAACAAACAGAATAGAAACACAGGCATAGGTCCACAGAACAGACGGCCAGCTGTTGGCGAGGAGGGAGGGGCACCGGACGAAGGACGGTGAAGGGAGCAGGCAAAGGGCACACATGCCCGACCCAAGGGCACACACAGTGTGGGGATTGCCTGAGTTGGGGGGGTGCTGGGCAGAGGGGGAGCAAAGGGAGAAAAAGTGGGGACAACTGTAATCACATAAACAATAAAATATAATTTTTATCCATTTCTCTTAGTTGCTGATAATCATCTGATGGATGA